>VZQC01006589.1:4746775-4804033 GCA_009823505.1 Rhizomys pruinosus
ATTAAGTCTACATTTTGGAGGAAAGTTGTTTTGATTTTCTTGATTTTAATGGTTTGACTTAGTGTTCATTAGTGTTCTTACTGGAGCACAAATTCTAACATGACAACTGCATGTGTTCCTGAATAACCAGAGGACAACTCCTTCCCCACTTTTCCTCCTCCTCCCCCCTCCTCCTCCTCCTCCTCCTCCTCCTCCTCCTCCTCCTCCTCCTCCTCTCCCCTCATCTCTCTGTGTGTCAGATAAGCAGTCTTGCTCTACAGCTGGCCTGGAACTCTTCCAGTCTCAGCCTCTTAAGCATTGGAATTACAAGGCTGATGAGCCACCAACCTTGCATTGCATCATCTGAAGAAACAAAATGATTAACTAAAAGAACGCAAGGGTTCTGTCCCCAAGGTTCTGGTTCACAGAAAACTGATGTTCCCCAACCCACCCAGTCATCTCAGAATAAAAACAACCCAAGAGTTAATACTTTTTGTCTTTTTTTTTTCTTTTCCTGAGATAGGGTCTCATGTAGCCCAGAATGACCTCAAACTTACCCTGTACAGGATGACCTTGAACTTCTGATTCTCTGCCTCTCAAGTGCTGGAATTACAGGTTTGTGCCACCATATTGCCTGGTTTATCTTTTGTTCCTTTTGAGGGAAAAAGTCTAGCTTCTTCCAAAATTTTACAAAAGAAACAAAAAACAACAGCAAACAACACACTCAGCTCTGAGTAAGCATGCCAGCTGCTGCTGAATTCTTCGTCTGGTCTGTTCCATTGTGAAGTCTTATGTGGAGACTAGTGGTATTTTAGTCTGCTGTTCAGTTAGAAGGCCAAGTCTTTGAACAGCATGTGAATCTTTTCAGTATTCTCCAACATACCCAGCCTGGAGTCTTTGTACCATCAACAAACACTGACTTTCAGAATGAATGAATGAACAATTAAAGAGTGGGCAGTTTGGTTTACTTTAACCATAGTGGGACCATGGAACTCTTTTGGGGTAGACTGAATGGACAGAAGAGTTTGGAAAAGACATGAAGGTTGTCAGGTGTGTGGCACTTGAGCTATTCTCCTTGTGCCCTTGGCAGACATTAATAATCAATTACAGGACTCTTGCTGAGTGTTGATTAGCTCTTAGATTTCACCTCAGTGAATCCCCAGTAGCTGCCTCAGTGCTCTGTAAAGGCAGATCTGCTTGCCTTTTCTGTCAGTAAAGCAATACTTCTATCCTTTCTCTTCCTTCCTGCACTGATTTCCCCCTGATATTCTATCCCATCTTGCTTAAACAGAACCATGTCTGATAATCCAGCTGACTTACCTTGCACGTGCTCCTGGTTCCTGCCTGGTGCCCTTGTGGGATCTCATACAGAAGCTCACCACCTCCCACACCTAGCAGGATCCCCAACAGCAGAGCTGGGCATTATGACTGGAAACACTGGGCCATTCTGGGCTCCTTCCACAATCAATCCACAGCTAAGATGTTCTCTGAGCTCTTTTGCAGTACCTGAGGCCTGGCCTTTAGCAGGGGGTTCCCTTTAGTTCTGGGGTTTGTGGGGTCAAGTTGTTGTCTCCTTCCCCTGAGGAGGAGCTGAGGCTTTCTAGCATCTAGAGCTGAGAGGTCTTTGTAACTCGGGCTCTGCAGCCCAGGCTACCCTTGATCTCATGATCCTTTTCTGAGTGCCACAGTCCCAGGTGGAAAGAAGAGCTTCACAGAAAGTTCTGGAACAAGAAAAGGTAGCTGGAATTAGGAATATTTTTATGTGATTAAAATACCAGTATATAATAAAGGTGCCTCTTAAAAAATCATTTTAGAGGTTATGTTGAAAGTAGAGTTGGATCTCTGCTTCCTTTAGAGAAAGAGCTGTCGGTGCACCCTTACTGGCTCTAGGTGGAGGGGGGTGTTTCCTGCTTGCTTGTTGAAGCAAGTACCTGCTGGGGTGACACCAGATACCTGAATAGTCTGGGAAGTAGGGCAAATCAAGTCCCTGTGATCCTTCCAAGAGGCCTGAACTCCCATGCCCTCCCTGCTACACAACACACTGCCCTACCAACCGAATCAGCAGGAGTTGGGGAACGTACAGGGTACTCGTGATTATTAATCTTTACTGTCAGTTGGACTGGATTTGAAATGACCTAGAAGGCACATCTCTGAGCATAACTGAGAGCGTTTCTAGAGAGGTCTAAGTGAAGAGGGAAGACCCACCCCGAATGTGGATGGCACCATCCCATGGCCTAGGGTCCTGGACTGAATACAAAGGAAAAGAAGAGGAAGCCGTTGTCCCCATGGTCTCTACTTCCTGGTCATCACAGATGTCCCAGATCCACATTCCAGCCACCAGGAACTCAGCCCTGCCTTCTCCAGCATGAGGGGCTGCGAACCAAAATAAACTTTTCTTAAGTTGTTTTCTATCAGATACTTGGCTACAGCAGCTAGAAAAGTAATGAATAAAATACTTGAATGTAAGTTCCCCTTGAAGGGGAGACTGGAGAATGATGGGCCATTAGTTTGATGGGAGATCCTTGTGTCAAAGTCCTTTATCCTGTGGGCAGGTGATACTGTCTGGTGAGGGGAAAGGACAAAATCAGCTCTGGTATACAGTAGTGTCTCTTAGAGGCAGTGTATACCTTCGCCACCAGAGCTGGGGGTGGAGTGTGGGGACAAGGAGGGTGGGCGCGTGGGTGGAGGAGCTCAAGGCTCCAGAGCTGGTCATCTGTCCAGACAGGAGGAAAGGCAGGCGGGCATCCAAGAGGCCAGGAGCAGACCAGACCTGCGTGTGGGTGGCGTCTGAGGAGCCGGAGCCCAGTGTTTCTTTTTCGGTTTCTGATTCCTGTCCCCCCCTCTTCTCACAGTGATGCTGCTGAACTAGGTCCAGATGTGGCAGGTCTGAGGACAGCGACCTGGGGTCCTGGCCCTTCAGGGGGCTGAGGCAAGGATGACAGGGACTCTCAGGTATGCAGGAGCTGGGGCAGAGAACCAGTGTGGGATTGTGGCAGGATGGGTCTGAAAAACTCTGAAATGTTCTTGGGGCGGCTTATAGCCTGGCCACTGGGAACCTGTCTCCACCTGCTACACGAGTAGGTGAGGGAGGGCAGTCATGGCTCCCGCCCAGGGTTGATAAGCTACCCAGCAGGTATTCAGTACAGTCCCGTCTGTCTCCAGAGTAGCTGTACAGACTCTGCTCTGAGCTGTGGAAATACAGGCCCAAGAGAGGAAGGCTTGCTGCCTGGGGCCACTGTAATTGCTCTGCTCTCAGTGATCACAGCCACTCAATCACATTTAGACAAACAAAGGCCTTCGGTGCCTCCTTGGTGGGTGTTCGGTGGTCTCTGGGGTGGAAGGGAATCAGAACCCCTGATACATTAGTCTCAAGGATTCCCATGAGTGATACTCAGAGCTGGGCCCCAAGTCAGGGATGGCCAGGCCATTTGGCTGTACAATCTCTGTAGCTCCTGCCTTCCTTGCGTTACCCACGATATCTTATCCTGGACCAGGCTCCTCTGCCCTGGCCTCCTCAAGCCAGGGGCTTCCCCATCCTCCTCATATTCTTCAAGGCAAGGAGAGTCCAAAAAAGCAATAAACAATACCCTTCGTTATATATGTTTGTTGTACACAGTGCTGTGTTACAGAAGGGCCCTCACACGGTGACTGCCGTGTGCTGAGCCTGTCCCATTGCCTCCTCTCTTCCCCTCTCCCACTCCTCCCTTCCATCAATCTCTTTTGCCCCCTAGACAGTCTTACTTCTACTGTCATGTGATATTTGAGGATTTTATGCATCTATATAAAATCTAGGATCCACTTCAGAGGGAAAATATGATATCTGTCTTTCCAAGACCCACCTACCGTAATTCACTTAATACGGTTATCTCTGGATCCATTTCCCTGAAAGTTACATAACTTCATTCTGTACAGATGTAAAGCATTCCATTGTGTATACATGCACCTCCCTAGTTATTTTTTCTGTTGCTGGGGTAAACACCATGACCGAAAACAACTCGGGGAGGAAAGGGTTTATTGTATCTTACAGATACCGAGGGAAGTCGGGGAGGAAGCTGGAGGGGGCACTGAAGCAGAGACCATGGAGAAAGGCTGCTCGCTCGCTTGCTACCTCTGGCTTGCTCAGCTACCTTTCTTTTTTTTTTTTTAATTTTATTTATTATCTTCGTTTTACGTATATGAGTATTGCCTGTGTGTATGCAATGCCCTTAGAGGTCAGAAGATGGAATTAGATCCCCTGGAACTGGAGTTATGGAGAGTTGCTAGCCGTCATATAGGGTGCTGGGAATAGAACCTGGGTCCTCTGCAAAAGCAGATAGTGCTCTTAACTGCCAAGCTATCTCTCCAACCCCACTCAGCTACCTTTCTTTTTAAAAATTTATTATTTTCTATGTGTATGAATGTACCGTCTGCATGTAGGTTTGTGCACCCATGTTGTGCAATGCCGCAGAAGTCAGAGGAGGGCGTCGGATTCCCCTGGAACTGGAGTTAAAGACGGTTCTCAGCCACCATGTGGGTGCTGGGGATCGAACCCGGGTCCTCTGCAAGAGCAGTCAGCGCTTTTAACCGCTGAGCCATTTCTCCAGCCCCTCAGCTACCTTTCTTATACAACCCAGGACCTCCTAGCGAGAGGTGGTACCACCCACAGTGAGCTGGAGCCTCCCATATCACTCAACAATCAAGAAAATGCCCCCAGACACACTCACGAGCCAGTCCACTAGAGGAAATTCCACTTGAGGATTCCCTTTTCCGAGATGTGTCAGGTTGACAAGTGAAGCCCACAATAGCACGCACACACTTTTTAAAAATCCAGTCCTCTGTGTTGGACACCCAGGTTGGTTCCATCGACTTAGCTGCTGTGAGCAGTGCTGTGGTAAACACTGATGTGCAAGGGTCTCTGCGATTTGAGCAAACCATAGTCAGTGCTCTGGATCGTATTTTATGCTTCAGAGGCTCAGTGGAAACAGGAAAACAGACCCAAAGCTTGAGAACAAATAGAGCTTCCGGTGGCAGGGGAGGGACTCGCTGGATTGGCAGCTGCACACAGACTGGGTAGCAAGGGTGCACTGGAGAATGCTCTGCCAGACTCCAACTAGGGTCTCCTTGCTCTGTCCTCTGTGTCAGCAACAAGGCAGCTGTGCAAGCCAGGACGGTGGATGAACAGCCCTGTCTGTACTGGAGATATCTGATGATGTTCCAGGGCCCCATTCAGAGGCTCCGTGGGTCAATGGGAAGCCCTTTGTGGTTGTCTTGTGTTCCAGGGCAGCAACATAAGGACCATGGAAGAAAGACTTCTTTAAATTCAACAAAAATGTACTGAGGTCTCGCCAGGTGCAAGGCATGAGACGCCAGCCAAGAGGGAACGAGGACGGACATGCCAGGGCTGCAGCACAAGGGTGTCCAAGTCAGCCAGGCCCCTGGCAATGCCACAGAGACTGATCAGTGGGGGGTCCTTGCATGCCTCTGTCCTCACAAGCAGGGCCATTCGCTCCAGAGCCAGAGCCCTGTGCCCTTTGAATGAACGGACACACATTACTTTCTGCTCAGCACGCTGGCTCCCTCAGTCTCTGTCAACTCTGTCTGCCCCTCTGTCAGGCAGTAGTGTAGATGTCACGGAAGTATAAAGATCTTTAGAGGGTGCCAAACGCTCTCTCCTTTACACTCTGGTATTCTCCATTTGGCATGGGCCACGCAACACACCATGTGTGACGGTTAATCTTTAACTTGACTAGATATAGAATCACCATGGAGACACACCTCTGGGTGTGTTTGTGAGGGTGGTTCCCTGTGGGAAAGGAAGTTTCACCCTGAATGTGGGTGACACCATACTATGGGCTGGGGGGGGGGTCCTTGACTGGATAAAAAGGAGAAAGCAGGGGCTGGAGAGATGGCTCAGCAGCTAAGAGCACTGGCTGCTCTTGAGAGGACCCAGGTCCAATTCCCAGCACCCACATGGCAGCTAATAACCATCCACGAGTCTAGTTCCAAGGGATTTGAAGCCCTCTTCTGACCTCGTGGGTATTGTCCGACCTGGCTGCACTTACATCCATACAGGCAATATACTTATTACACACAAAAATAAAAATAATAAAATATTTGTTAAAAAAGGAGAAAGCAAATTGGGCGCCAGCAATCATCTCTTTACTTCGTGAGTACAGACACACTATGCGCAGTGGTCTCCTGTCCTTGTGGCCACGCCTCTCCCTCCAATCATGCACCCTCCAACTGTGAGCCCAAAGAAACCCTTCCTTCCTTAAGTTGCTTTTTTCAAGTATTTCATCACAGCAACAAGAAAAGTAACATATCATGTGACAGATGTGCCTCTATCATAGGTCTGTATTTATACCCATTAAGCACATGCTGGTCACTGAGTGGAACTGAGTTGATTTTTCAAATTGGATGAAGCACTTCAACTCTTAAGGGTTAAGCTATCTTTAAAATGTGAAGATCAAAAATCGCTAATGAATTTGTAGATAAAATGCCTTTAAAAGTGGGAGAAATCTTTCTGCCATGAGCCAAAGGAATCTTTGTACAAAAATATGTAAAAGAACTCACAAAGACATGAAATAAAGATATATCTACTTTCTTACTCTGATTTAAAAGGATTTTATGTAAAGGCTCAGTGGACCAAAATAAAATAAAATTTTATCTCCAAATCAGGAAACAAACAGTCCCAATGTTGCTACCCAACAACCCTGAGCCCCAATGTGCACTGTCTTAAGACAAACTAGGAACCGGGAAGAGCCTGCAAGGTTTTATTTGCATGAAAAGTTCTTATCTCCTAGAGAGAGAGAGAGAGAGAGAGAGAGAGAGAGAGAGAGAGAGAGAGAGAGAGACGTGTGAAAGAAGCTCTGATCAAATTTGACAGCTCTGCCTACAGAAGAGCAATCACCTCACACGCACAGATGTGGAACAGACTTCACAGAACCACGAGGTTCTTGTGGGACTGAAAAAAGATGTTGAAAATGCAAAAGGAAGACTATATGGTAGGAGAGTGCCCTTTACTTGGGAAGACAAAAATGCTTTGATTAGACATTGCTCAGAGTTCAGAGGCTGACTCTAGGCGACATCAGGCTAGTCTTTCAATTCCTACAACCCTTCACCAACGTCCTGTGAAACCCCACCACTAGGGGGCAGTGGAGTGGGACCTTCTATTGGAAGGCCGGCCCTGGGACGACTGTGAAACAATCCTACACCCACGGAAGATTCTATAAATCAGTGGGAGACAATCTCACCCCTAAAGGCTGATCTCAGTCAGCAACTCATTTCTGCATACCTCAGTAGAGGCCTCAAACGAAAGGAAAGTCTCTTAGTCCAAAACCAGAGGCAATTTCCTCACCTATATCTCATGGACTATAAGCCCAGGGACTCTGTTAAAGAAAGGGGTCTGCAAGAACTTTGTGCCTAAGGTAGGAGTCAGATGTCCACCATCAGTCATGTTTCAAATTGTAAGAATGGACTGTTTGAAGAAAGCTGGTTCAGCAAAGTTGGTAGAAATACCAACAAACCCCAGAACACGGCACCCTTTGTTTATCAGGGTTATTCATAGAGAAATGTCCCATTCAGAAGACTTACAAAGAGCTGAAATGCCCATTCACCAAAGACTTCTTGGATTCTGAACTGATTAGCAATGGAGTGCTCAGGCACTAGAAAAGACTGACAGAACTGGAATGATCTAGAAGCCAAAACTCCTCGCCTTGGCTCATGCCTTGGTTTCTCTGCCCATTCTGGGGTCTGCTAAGAGCCTTCTTCCCTTGCATCCTGAAACCACGATGCCTAAGAGGTGATGAGACCCTTGGCTTTCCACAAACATTTTGGCGCTATTAACAGAATAATGTGTAAGGAATGTGAGTGCTAACAACACTTTCAGATCCTGATTGGGTTGTCGAAATCCAACAAGGACCTCCCAGTTCCTATGGCCTCCCCTTGGGGATGGAATGGGTTCCTTCCCCCATTTTTTTTTCGTGTGTGTGTGTGTGTGTGTGTGTGTGTGTGTGTGTGTGTGTGTGTGAGAGAGAGAGAGAGAGAGAGAGAGAGAGAGAGAGAGAGAGAGAGCAGATATATACAGGTGTGTGTGCATGCATCTGGAGGTTCAAGCTTGATGCTGGGAGCCATCCTAGTCACTCTTCCACCTATGCATTGAGCTCGGGTCTCTCCATCAAATGCAGAGCTTGCCATAGTTTTGCTAACCGGCTTGTTCCACAGAGATCCTGTCTTGGCCTTCTGAGGCCTGAATTACAGGCAGACCACCATGCTCATTGGCATTTGCATGGCTCTCTGAGGATTTGAACTCCAATCATCATGCCTACATGGTAAATATGCCTGAAGCACTGAGCCATCTCCCCAGCCGGGAGGGGATTTTGTTGGTAAGAGATCAGTGACCACCCAGTCGGCTGTTCTCCACTCTGACTGCTGAAGCACAGTGCTGCATGGCAGAGTGACTTGAAACCAGCAGGAGTGAACAAGGTGTTAAAAATCTAAGAATATGATTGACTTTTAAAAATAGCATTGCCAGGCCTATCCATATAATCATATGCCTTGCACTCTGATGTGCCTGCTGCAGTGGAAGAGAGGGAGTGACTGTCACCAAACTGTAAAGAGCTTTGCCTCTGCCCTGGTCCTTGGTCAGTAGCAGGTAACCTTATCCTGCTAGTAGTGGTGATAATTACTGAGTACCTTCCTGTTTTCCTGGACCTAAGATCTGGGTTGCTGCTGGTTTTGCTGGAATCTAAGGAAGCTCATGGAAGTGTATTTCACACGTCCGTGTTACCTAATGCCTGTGTCTGCGGTTGGGTTGGAGGAATGAATTTCTCTAAGGTAGTCAGAATTCCTTTGATGGAGAACTTGGAACTAGAAGTCACTACTTAAACAGCTGGTTATAGCTGGGGGTCAGGGAGAGAGGCCTCACATAGTTGGGTCGGCTTCTGGGTTCAGATCAAGTCTACGACCTTCCAAAGCCTTCTTTCCTTAATGAGGTTTTCCAAAGAGTTTTTACTACTGTGAATGGAAGGCACTCCTAGGTCTACCAGGACTCTGGTGCCCGCGGAGGTTGCAGTTCTTAGTGAAGGGCTGGGGTGATTGAGATTTATAAAAAAAGTGTAAGGAATGAGGGTTACTTTCTCAAGTTTGATCCTCAGCCAAGAAGTCACAGCACCAACGACGACCTTCAGAAGCAACATGTACCTAGTACCTTCTCATTTTTCAAAAAGGAAATACACACAAGCACCAAAGCATTCTCTAACATAATTTGGTACAGCAAAAATATGTGCATATAAAAATATTAAAGCAAGAAGCCAGATATTAGTGATGGTCTCCTCTGCCTTCTATCTGTTCAGTCTTTTTCTTACCCAGAATGCAGCTGGAGATATTTGTCCTCTAGAAGGTTCTTCATTCTGTTATGGACAGAGGTAACTATACATGTCAAATATGACATCTCATACCCCTAGCCCGCTGCAAGAAGAAATTCAAGTCCACACCACATACCACAGAAGGTAGTGACGACCACACAGACACACACAGCTGATGCTTAGCCTGAAGACTCAGTGTTTTCATCCATTCAACTTCTCTAGATTAATGTGACTGGTTAAAGGAGTAGTTGCCAGGTTTTTTTTTCTCTACCCCAATAGTAAAGGAAGCACTGTGATCCTACTATATGTACATGTGTATTAACGCCCTAGCATAGTAGGTCTGTCATCAAGTATCTGAGGCTGGGGCTGCGCTAGTCTGCCAGTCGGCCAGTCTGCATGTTGTCTGCACCATGATGGGTTATCTTCCATATAAAAGGCTCAGAGGCTGGCGTGGTGGTGCATACCTTTAATCCCAGCACTTGGGAGGTAGAGGCAGGTGGATCTCTGTGAGTTCAAGGTCATCCTGGTCTACACAGTGGATTCCAGGACAGATGGGGCTATAGGGAGACCCTGTCTCAAAAATACCCCCCCCAAAAAAAAGCTCAGAGAAGAAAGTGTTCAACATAATACAGGTGGTGCTAACTTGCCACCTGACAGACTTCTGAGACAGAGGCTCCAGGAATCCCAAACATTCACCTCTCCCGCCAGCCAGGACCTTGGAAATCCCCAAGCAAATATGTGGAGTGCACTGGACACCTGGCAGGTCTCCAGTAGGCTCACATTCTACTCTGGGCTGAGTGTCCCTCCCACAGGATTCGAAGAAGCTCGAATGGGGTCCTCAGCATGGGTGGCAGGGGTCCAAAGAATGAAGCACTTTTCATGTTTTCCAGTGGGCTTTTCTAGAAGATCGTTAGACAGACAAGCATTATGGAATCTACTTCTGTTTAGAATCTACAAATGGAGATTAAGGGGTATTATCAGTAATTGCACAGATTTCTGAATATTTTCATTAAAATCGGATGTCAACCAGGACATTAAGAAAAGTCAAAACACTGAGGTGTTTTGACTTAGATTTCAAAATGTTGACATCTGTGGTTTTCTGTTTCCTCCTTAAGTACCTGGGAATATACCTCACCAGATGACAAAGATCTCTACAATGGAGACTGTAAGACACTGCAAAAGGAAATTAAAAGATACTAGATGGTGGAAAGACCGTCCATGCTCCTGGAATGCCAGAACAAATACTGAGACTCTACTACCAAAATTAATCTAAAGATTTAATGTAGTACTACCAAAATTTCAATGTCATATTTCACAGAACTAGGAAAAAAAATCCAAGATTCCTCCAAATAGGTTGTGAGCGGCAAGGGGGAACTCCTTCAAGTTCAACTCTTAAGGGAGTGGAGAGTAAAGTTAACATACAACCCCAAACTGTGAATCCAATCCAAAATCTCACAAAAATGTTTCTTAACTCCACTTCCACATGGACCTGGTAGAGGCTCTAAGAATGTCTGGGATTCCCCAGCCCACACGTAACACCCAAGTGTTAGCAGAAAGCAGGTGGCTGACTCAGCTGTAGATAAAGGAGTGAATGGCCACCCATTTTTCTGAAGTTTCTTACTAAGGTCTAGGTATAGCCTGTATGTTCCAGAAATCTGCTTTGTAGATAAATGTGGCTTTACAGAAGCTACTTTTTTTCTTTTTAAAATATATTTTTATTGTTATTTTTCATACATCATTTCTCAATCCAGTTTAGACTCACTTCCCTTTCCATGTCCCCCACCCCACCTGAGGTCCTGCACTCTGCCATACATGTCTTGCATCTTTTTCTGAGTCTTTCCAGAGTTTTTTCAAAGCAGAAGATTATTGTTTTGGGGAGAACTTCACTGTTTCAGTCAGTTTGGGTTTTTTTTTGTGTGTGTGTGTATGTATGGATGTGCTTTCCTGTGCATGTATGCATCATGTGCTTGCCTGTGTGTGTATGCATGGATGTGCTTGCCTGTGAGGGTCTGCATGGATGTGCTTGCCTGTGCTTGTATGCATGGATGTGCTTGCCTATGCATGTATGCATGGATGTGCTTGCCTGTGAGTGTATGCATGGATGTGCTTTCCTGTGCATGTATGCATGATGTGCTTGCCTGTGAGTGTATGCATGGATGTGCTTTCCTGTGCATGTATGCATGATGTGCTTGCCTGTGAGTGTATGCATGGATGTGCTTTCCTGTGCATGTATGCATGATGTGCTTGCCTGTGAGTGTATGCATGGATGTGCTTTCCTGTGCATGTATGCATGATGTGCTTGCCTGTGTGTGTATGCATGGATGTGCTTGCCTGTGCTTGTATGCATGGATGTGCTTTCCTGTGCTTGTATGCATGGATGTGCTTGCCTGTGCTTGTATGCATGGATGTGCTTGCCTGTGCTTGTATGCATGGATGTGCTTGCCTGTGCTTGTATGCATGGATGTGCTTTCCTGTGGGTGTATGCATGATGTGCTTGCCTGTGCCCATATGCTGTTTTGCTTCTCGTCCACCTGTGCCCCTTTTCTAAGCCTAGGGAACAATCTGCGGAAGAGGGGGTGTGGTAGAATGTAAGGGCTGCACGACTGGGGTGAATGATGAAACTACAGCAATATAGTCTGGACACTCATTTGATCAACTTGATTGAACATACAAGTCCCCCCCGCTGGATGGTGGGACCCATGGGCTGTGTGGGTTTGGGAAGAACTGCTTGCAAACTGGTTTTACATGAAGTATGCTTGTACTCATATATTATTGCTTATTGTTAAAAAAAATGAAAAAAAAAAATAAAGAAGTAAAAAAAAGGTTGTAAGGGCATCTAACAATGAGACAACTCATTACTTCCCAGTAATAATGTTATATGAGAAGTGACTTGCCCAAAGGCATAGAGCTTTGGTGTGATCCAGGCTCAAGCACTCTGACTGGGGGGAGGGGTGTGGGGTAACACAGAAATACGCTGTCTTTCAGGGTAAAGAAGGACACTCATGCATATATCCAGTGACTGGGAAGATGGCTCACTGGCAAACACTTGCTATGTAAGCACATGAACCTGAACTTTATCCCCAACACTCATGGCAGCATACATCTGTAACCCCACCATTGTGTGGGTGGAGAGATAAGCCCATCCTGAGGCCTCCTTCACCAGCCCACCTAGCTAAAATTCAAGCTTCAGGTTCAGTGAAGCAACTCTGTCTTAAAAATAAAGTGGGGAGTAATAGAGAAATGTACCCACAGTCACCTCAGCCTCCACAGGCAAGCACATCATGCATACAAAGCTACTTTTTTTTAACTCAATGCTGGAAACATAGGAAGTAGAGTCTCGACCTCACAAAGCTCATGCACCAGGGAAGAGAAGAGTGGAGAAGATCACTTCAGGGTGACCTCCTGCAGGTCTGAGTCTGCTGTAGGTATCCCGGAGGGGCTCTTCTCCCTTGGGAACAGATGTCTCCATGGAGGAGCCCATGGGGTGGGGCTGTGCTGGTGTGGGGAAGTTGGTTAGCCTGTACAGGTGGCGTGGATAGACATAGACATGCAGAGTGACTGAGAACTGTCGTGACAGCCACATACTGGGTCCTGGAGGCGGCTGGTTGGAAGAAAAGAACCTTCTAGGCTAAGCCATTTCATTCTATCCTGCAAACAATGAGTTAAGAGAAGTTGGATTTAAATAGGACAGAGTTCTCCTTCTGTACTTTTTGAAAATATGACTGAATTTGGAAACAAGACATTAACTCAAACAATGTGAAAATGGGAGATATCCAAAATAATTCACCTGCTAAGATGGGTTCAAATATCATTTTGTTGTTATTTTGAGACAGGGTCATGCTACATAGCCCTGACTAGCCTGAAAACTCACTACATAGGGTAAGCTGATGACACACTTGGGAAAATCCCCCAGCCACGGCCTCCAACTGCTGGGACTACAGGTATGAGCCATCATGCTCGGCTAAAATACTATTTGTGCTCTAATGTATTAGGACCTCAAATAATCAATAATGGGGCAGAGTCATTTGACTGAACAGAATCCCTCCCAGTACCGAGCACTGCAATCCTGATGTTGGAGTCACTCTGTGGATGGCTGTCATAGTGACTAATGTGAATTTAGACCTTGGAGAGAACCAGGTTAACGAGGCCATACTTTTTATAGGTGTCAGAACTGAACAGAAACTGATGGAGGATGTTCAGGAATGAGTGGGAGAGAGTCCCACCGAAACAACTCCATGCAAATCACAAATTAGGATAAAAACAGCCTATGAGGACTCTTGTTAAAAACAAGGAAGGAAAATAAGAAAGGATGCATGGCTGAGCATGCAATATCACAGAAAATGACTTCTGTGGTTCCTTCCCTCTGTTCTTTAGAGCCACCAAGAAGGCAGCAAGTTCCCCAGGGGGAGGCAGGCACAGAAGCACAGCAGCCCGGCGGTCAGAATGAATTGCCACCTGCCATTCAGAATGGCATGATTAGGAGACTGAGGGGGGTTCCTGTGCTGGCCCCTGGTCACAGGTCAGGTTTCCTGGGCTTCTCTTCCTGCCGCGGCCTATAGGAGGGTAATAGGCAGGAACTTTGAGGAAGACGGCCTCTGAGGCCAAAGGGCTCAGCTTGAGGAGGTCACTCTACCAAGAGAATAAGGTGTAGGATTGTGGGAGGCAAGAGGCCGGAAGTCTAGCCGTGCATGGTGGCAAATACCTGTAATTCTAGCACTTTGGAGGCTGAAGCAGGAGAAACCACAACTCAAGACTAGTCTGGGCTCCATGGTGAGACCTATCTTGAAAAAGAAATAAAGAGAAAGAGGAGAAAGAGGAGAAAGAGGAGGAAGAGGAAGAAGAGAAGGAAGAAGGCGTCACTCTGGCAAGGTTCAACATTATTTGCTGCACTGGGGCACACAACCCAATAGGGATGGCTGGCTGCCCTCTGCTCTGCCCCCTCCTTGGCACTAAGGAGCATGGGAAATGTCTATTCTTTATCCTCGCCCCCCAACCTTCCCACTGCACCTGCCAGCTAGCTGAGATTCATAGCTGTCCCCTGTCCATCCATGTATGTTACTGAGGAGGATGTGTGGGTTTTTACTGTTCCTGTATACTGACGTGTCTCCTAAATTTGGAGGTGAACCAATGAGTGTTAACTTGCTGCTTGGACGTCGATACTGGCCTTAGAGTCTTTATAGAATTGCTATGAGAGAAGGAAGGCCCTGTCTACCTCCAGGGCCACACTGTCCCAGCTGAACCCCACATGAGCAACTGGGAGGAAGGAAAGAGGGCTGAGATGCACATGAGCTTCACTTCTGCCCGGGGAATGCAAGATGGTTCAACACCCACCGCGGGTGGAGTGGAGGATTCCTATTCCCAGAAAAGTGGGTTCTGGTCATAGGGCTGGCCTAACCTGGGGAGGAGGCGGCCTTACCATCAAGAAGGAAGGGAAACATGACACTCTGGGGAGTCAAAGTTTCTCCAGTCCTGTCCAAGGCAAAAACACAAGGAACCAGATTGAAAAGTCCCTTACAAAGAAACCTTCAACCCTTTTACAGACAAAGTGCCTCACAAAACAGCACACACAAGTGACTGGGCCAGTGTAGCGGGACCAAGAATCTTAGGCATCCTGTTGCTGAGTATTTCTTACCACGATCCATTGAGCAGCTTCTAGATACAGATAACTAACTGCCTGGAAAACATACCCAAATCTTATGCAATTTAACAGCCTGATGATAAGAACTCTATTCTGGCAAGATGTGTGAATGGACAGAATACTTTCAAATGGACAAGGTGCACGGAGGAAAGATGCCCAACCTCAGGGGTTGTCAGGGAAGCGCAAGTCAAAGAAAATAAGCTATTGCTTATCCTTCGTTTCCATTTTTACCAGTTTTTTTTTTTTTTTTTTTTTTTTTTTGTCTTTTCGAGACAGGGTCGCCCTGGAGCCCCAGCGTGGGCCGAGGAACTCACTTTGTAGACCAGGCTGGCCTTGAACTCACAAAGATCCGCCTGCCTCTGCCTCCCGAGTGCTAGGATTAAAGGCGTGCGCCACCACGCCCGGCTCATTTTTACCAGTTTTATAGTGAGAAATCCCCTTGCTGGCAGGTCAGGCTAGGTATACCTACACATGCATAGAAATGCAAATTAATTTGATTTTTAAAGAAAACAATCGGACAATATTGATTTGAACCAAAAGCATGCAATCTCATTCCCACAAACCTTTCCTTGGGCGGAAACCCATGGGGCCTCCTCTGGACCAATGAGATGGAAGCAGCACTCTGTTCACCTGCTGGGAAGACCTGTTCCTAACTCTACAGGGAAACTAGGAACCTTTTTTTTTTTTTCTTTCAGTATCCAGGGCACCTGTCTTCAGTCTGAGAAGGAAAGTCAGACATGTAGAGCAGACACCTGCTCCACCACGTCTGCCGTCCCTTCAATCGACCTTTCTCTTCCCTTGGTTTCTTTGGAATCTATGAAGCATTTTAAAGACAAAGAAATAGGTAGAAAATATACTGGTGCCCACAGCTCAGATTTCACAAATGTTTGTAAAGTGCCACATGCCCCAGTTCTTGGTGAACACCAGACTTTATAGACAGCAGGCACACCGGAAGCCTCCGTTAGCAGCTCCCATCTGCACCTGCCCCTCCCTAACAGCAATCACTCTGAAGCAGAAGTACCAAGTACCTTCTCTTCCCTTTTTGTTTTTTTTTTTTTTTTCTCAGACAGGGTCTCCCTGTAGCCCCAGATGGCCTGGAACTTTCTATGTAGACCAGGCTGGCCTGAACCTCACAGAGATCCACGTGCCTCTGCCTCCAGACTGCTGGGTCTAAAGGTGCGTATCACACACTCGGCAGGTCCACACCCCACATTTCCCTTTCCTTTTGAATATTTACATGGTACATGAATTAGGCTGAACTATAGGAGTTAGCCAATAACAACTCCTTTTTTTTTAACCTTCGTATACCAGTTTTGTGCAGTTTGACATCACTTATAATTTAAAAAAACCCATACTTTCTGTACAACAATAGTGTTATTAACACTATAATAGAACGATTTGCTATAGTTTTAAACAGAATTGAAAAAAATCACATTTCTAAGTGTGTGACACTAGTCATGTCTAATTCCTATTGTACTAAAGGTCAATGGAATTAAAAAGAAAGCTACATTTTCACAATCATTGCCTCAAAGAAATAACACGTCAGATTCTTTTGGGAATCACATAATCTTTTAAATCAGTATCATCCTGTATGCATAGCACTCAGCAGCTCGCAGCCCTGCTGTTCTTGAGGTTCATCCTGGGTAGTCCCTGTTATTTATTTATTTATTTATTTATTTATTTATTTATTTATTTATTTATTTTTGGTCTTTTTTTTTTTTGAGACAGGGTCTCCCTGTAGCCTCAGCTGTCCTGGAACTCACTCTGTAGACCAGGTTGGCTTTGAACTCACAAAGATCCGCCTGCCTCTGCCTCCCAAGTGCTAGGATTAAAGGTGTGTGCCACCACACCCAGCTAATCCCTGTTATTTTAATGGCTACTTGGGATTGCATTGAATAGAATGCCATGTAGATGGGTATCTGAGGTGTTTCCTTTTTCTTTTCAATGACAGAAGGTACACTGGGCACCAAGGTATCTCTCCCTGTCCCTATGGAGAACGGAGCAGAGAGTTCAACAGGGGTGGGGATGGGTGCTTGGGGGTTCAGTCCTGGATGGTGGTTAGAGGGTACAGCCCTGCACCCTAGCTGGGAGAGGTTCCACTTCCCAGCTTCCTCTCCAGGGTGCAGTTCTGTTAGGCCAATTTCCCAGCTAAGGTGTAGGTGGCACCTGTGGTCTTTTAAGGTTTTACTGGGCATTTCTTTATTAGCGATGCAACCTCTTTTCACCTGCTTAGATACTATTTTCTTTTCTGTAAAGGGTGGCTGTTCATATCTGAAAACCCTGTGCGGCACCTTAGTGGCCACCTTTCGACTCCTAGGATCCCTTTGGAAAGTGTCTTTGTTGCATGGTGGGAACACCTTCTCTTACCCTCTAAGCACAGTTCCTACTATGTACATGAACTTGAACTTTCATGTCAGGAAATGTGTCTTCTCTTTTCACCACTGGTGCTTTGGGGGTCTCCTTTAAAACATTTTTCTTTCTCTGAGGTCATGGAGACATTTGCGTTTTTCTTCTAAACATTTGAAAACGTTGTCTTACATTTAGTCTTAGACCCATCTGGAATTTATTTTTATGTCACATGTGAGAAATCTAAGTTTATAGTTAGTTCCCTGTCTGGAAAAAGTCAGGCATCCTGAGCTGGCTCCACATCCTACTGATTGACAACACCCCTTCTGAAGGGGAACCTGGATAAAGCCTACTGCAGGGACAGAACTTGGGTATCTCAGGCTGATCTCTGCAAATACCAAAATCAAAAAAATATGTGACTTCATTTTATAAGGCTGCTTTCTGTTTTTGTTTGGTGATGTTTGGCGTTGGGACAGAGTCTCACATAGCCCAGGATGGACTTGAACTCACAATGATCCTCTTGCCTCCTCCACCTCCTTGGTGCTGCGATGCAGGTGTGTCATGGTGGAATTCCCGCATCCTACGCATGCACTCTACCACCTCATCTATACCCTCGCCTTGTTTGATTTTTGTTCTACTGCGACAAGGTCTTATTGTGTAGCCTGGGTTGTCCTGCCTTTGCGTCTCAAGTGTCGGGGTTACAGGCCTGGGCCCACAGTCTTGTCTTTGGTACTCTGTTTTCGGTTATTTATTTATTTATCTATCTATCTTTTTGAGATAGAGTCTACCTTTAGTCCCGGCTGGCATGGAGTTTGCTATGTAGACCAGGCTGGCCTTGAACTCACCAAGATCCGTCTGCCTCTGCCTCCCAAGTAATAGGATTAAAGGCGTGGGCCACCACTCCCGGTGGTTTTCTTTTTTAAAAAAATATATATTTTATTTATTACTTCATTTCATGTGTATGAGTGTATTGCCTGCATGTATGTAAGCGTACCCATGTCGTGCAGTGTCCAAGGAGGTCAGAAGAGGGCATCGGATCCCCTGGAACTGGAGTCACGAAGGGTTGTTAGCCGCCATGTGGGTGCTGGGAAGCAAACCTGGGTCTTCTGCAGTGCTCCTAACCAAGTCTCTCCGAAGTCCCCGTTTTTTGTTTTCTTGGCCTTTACTGCTTTACATGAACTTTTTGGTTTAGTTTGTTAAATTCTGTAGGAAAACCTGATGGATATTTTTATTGAGATTGTATTGAAGTAGTATGCTAATTTGGGGAAAACTTGTCTTTTTTTTTTTACAGTGTTAGTTTGTTTCTATTTAAATATTCTTTTTGTCTTTCAGTGAAATTTTAACGGCTTCCTGCATTCTGATTCCTTTGCTATTAGATTTATTCCTGCCTTTCTCTGTTTTTTGCTAATGGAAATCCTATACAGTTCACCCTCTAGTTAGAAGTTGAGAGTACTTAAGAACGTTACTAAACTAAGTCTTTGTCAAAATTCCCAGATGCACAGAATGCTTCTAATTATGTAGATTTTTCTGAGATTTTCTAGATAGACTGCCATATGGATTCTTAAAAATGAAATTTCTCCTCTTTCCAACCTTTGTTCCATTTATTTCTTTTCTCTGTTAAGTCACACAGTCTAGCACCTCAGGATACAGGCATCTTATCTATCACCTACCTTTCAAGATGTTTGCCATAACTTTTTGATAAATGTCCCTCTATTCACATGGGCCAGTAATTTTTTAAGTACGAATGAGTGTAATTTTTGTGAAAATCTTTTTATGTGTTCATTGAGATGCCTGAACACCTTTAGTGTGTGACTGAGGTCAATCATTTTATATTAGATTTTTAATGTAAAGCTACTGTGTTCCTCCTAGGCCTTTTGTAGTCTTTACTAAGCTACTGGGTTTGGCTGACTTATAGGTCATTTAGGACTCCTGTGTCATTTGTCTTAGAGGCCTCATAGTTGTGACTGTCTCTGTATGTCTCATGCACCCAGTGTGTAGCCCATGTGTGTGCATGCAAAGGATTTCTTATGTCCTTCTCAATCAAGTTTCACTTTATTGCCTGTAATACAAGCTCTCTGGATCCACTGTCTCCATTTCCCCATGTTGGGGTTCCAGGTACACACAGCTACACTTGGCTTTTCACATGGGTAAAGGGGATTTGAGCACAGGTCTTCATCCTTGCAGGGCAAGCACTCTTACCTACTGAGCATCTTCCTGACCCCAGAGCCCTCACATTTGAAGCCAATTGGAGTCGGGTCTTTTCTTATAGCACTGTCTATGGGATTGAAAGCAAATGGACACAGCCCTTTGGATCTTTACGTCTGCAGCTGCAGAGCCAGCTGTGCATGAAGAGGGAGGGGCAAGAAGACGGCTGCATAGCCTACCCACCAGTGTGTTGCATCCATATTGCAGAATCTGCTATTGGTAAGGGCAGGTTAGGGCTGATTACATGTCACCTAATTGTTAAGTGGTGAAAGGAGATGTAGAGAAGCAAATGACTTCACTTGTAAATAAACCATGACCAAATCATATTTCAATAGTTTTGTGATGTGTGTGTGTGTGTGTGTGTGTGTGTGTGTGTGTGTGTGTGTGCCTGTTCAGGGAGAAAACAAAGGAATTTAGCAGTCTGTTACTAACACTGGCTTCCTTATCATATGTAGCAGTGATGGGAAGAAAGGGAGAAATTGTTTTAGATCAGTAACAGTCAGCCAATCACAATGGCACACACCTGTAATCCCATTACTCAGGAGGCTGAGGTGGGAGGATTGTTTTGAGTTCAAAGCTATACTGGTCTACATGGTGAGTTCCAGGCCAGTCAGGGCCATAGCATGAAAACTATATTAAAAATACTAAATATAATTAATTAAATACCAATAGTAAATACAATATATTTTGGTTCCTCACCTCCTTTTTGGTTGTTTTGAGACAAGTTCTCCCTGTAGCCCTAGCTGGCCTAGAACTTTCTCTGTAAACCAGTCTCAGAGAGATTCACCTGCCTCTGCCTCCCAAGTACTGGGATAAAAAGCATGCACCACCATGCCTGGCATATGATCTTTTTTACATAACATTTCTTTTTTTTTTTATTGGTGGTGCTAGGGATAAACTCAGGGCTTTGTACATGCTAAACAGGTTCTCCAACACACACACACACACACACACACACACACACACACACACACGCACATACACACACATCCCCAGCCCTTTAAAAAATTCCACTAATTTTTAAATTTTATGTGTAAGTCTATTGTCTGCATGTATGTAAGTGCACCCATGTTGTGCAATGCACAAAGAGATTGGAAGAGGGCATTGGATCCCCTGTATCTGGATTTACAAATGGTTGTTAGCCACCATGTGGATGCTGGGAGTTGAACCATGGTCCTCTTCAAGAGCAGCCAGTGCTCTTTACCACTGAGCCATCTCTCCAGCACCCTCCCTCACAGCCCTTTATGTAACATTTCTTATACTTTTCTACAGAGCCAGACATTATCAGAACTATTATTTATATAACAAGAACGAGTTTTTAAAAAGTTAATTTTATGGTTAAGTTTTACAAACACCAAGGCATCATCACGTAACAATTTGATTTGGTCTGAAAACTCCCTTTATATTTCAGAACCTACTGTCAATCAACTTGGAAATCAAAGTTGGGCTGGGGGATGGTGAAGCCATTTCCTAGGTGGCTTCCTCATCCCTTCATGGCTAGTAGGGGAGGTGAGCTGGTCTGAGCAGGAGCTAGGGCAGGCCAGACCCACCTGGGTCTCATGGTGCCTGGGTCCTCTACTCTACATCTTATCAGCAGATAAGGAGTGCTAGCCTTCTGTCTGCTTTACAGTGAAGCCACTGATCACAAGCAGAGACCACCGGTCCCCAGGCCTCCAGGAAGTCTTACCACATCCAAGCCCCAGGCAGAAAAGAAAGGACAGATATTCTTCAGTCAGTTTGCTCCTAACATTCTTTCCTCTCCCTTACAGCAAAGAAACAGAGGAGACGTAGGAAGAGCAAGGTAAATTCATTTGCTTCTTCAATCAGCAGCAGAAAGAAGTCACTTATCTATAGAGAGTGAATCCAGGGAGAGAAGCCGGCTACTGGAGCCAGGATGTGGGAAGGGTCTTGGCAGACCACCAGAGACATCCCTCCATCCATCCTCGCAACCCTGACTCTTTAAGGGCTTTGTGCGAGGAAGGCACAGCCATTGGCTAGTAACTACATGGTGTGGGAGAGTCTTGACTGATCCAAGGTCCAGTAGCTCCTTCCTTCTGAAGGGAGGACCCTACCACTTCAACCAAAGCCTCAGAAGAGAGATGTGTGGAGAGTTACAGAAACACATGCAAGATGGAAGAGGCCCACATGTGAATGTTACAGAGCTGCTGGGTTTGCATCTTATGTTGAGAGCTGGCATAAAATCTGCTACTCTGGGATGTCTGGAGAAAAGTGCAAGTGTACAGAACTGAGGGTTAGAACAATCAAGCAGAGGAAGACAAGACTCAGCAGTCAGTCACTGCCAAGGGATGTGGGATCATTTTGAATATTCGATGTTCATAAACTCATTTGATTCTTAGACCCCCCCCCCCCATGACGGGGTACTTAACCACTAACCCCTCAGAGAGGATAACCAGCCCAGAAGCACTGGGCTCCTGTGAGCAGCCTTTTAACAGCCAGCTCTACTTCCAGGGAGGACAGAAGCACCTGAAGAAAGTGGCCTTGGGGTAGAATGTGGGGCTGATCTATAGGAACAGCACCTCACACGAGTGCATAGCCAGAACTTGACTCCAGAGATCTGAGATGAGTTCTAGGTATGGACAGCCTCACCCAGCAAGCCAGAGTCCTGGGATCGACCTGCCTAATGCACCATGGACAGCAGATCACCAAGGATCTACTGATAATCCAGCTTGCTCAGGGGCTGTGGGGAGCATCCTCACCCCATCTCACCCCAAGTAGCTTATGCTAGAATTCTTTCTTATGACACATTCCGAGGAGTTCTGGTGAAGGCAATTTTCTCCATGCTGGGAAATGTCCCAACAGTAGGAATGTACTGGGGGCACAGATATAACTGTCCTTTATCTTCGTTGTATCCTCAGGAACTGGTGGCCTCGGGCAGGCTCTCTCACTCAGTCTGATGAGATGCCCTGAGGCAGATGACTTGTTTCCAGCCTCGGGCCTATCCATCCCCCCCCCCCCCAGGCAGGACTCAGTGTCACTATGCAAACTGGGCAGGTAGCACTGGGCCAGGAGGGAGTTCCTGTCATGCCCCAAGTCTACACTATACCTGAACCAAGCCTGCTACCCCCCCCACCTCTCTCTTCTCTGTCTCTTCGGTACCTTGGCAACCAAGCCTAAGACAACTTGTTAACTGGTTGTCATCAGGCTCTGTGCTCAGAAGTGCTCTTCTTCTCAGTAACAGAGTGGGGAAAGCCTGAGTGTGAGAGGGTTGTGCGTGGGTGGGGTAAGGCTTGCAAAGAGCCAACAGTGCCTTCCAGCCTTGAGCAAGATGTGCGTGCAAAGCTCCACCTGAACCCAAGGGAGCAGGGCCTGTCTTCCACCAGGCCTGGCCAGTGAGGCTGGTCAGTTCTGATCTCCAACTGTACTTGGTGTGTGCATGTGCATGTGCATGTGCGAGTGGGTGTACTTATGTGTATATGTGTGTGGAGGCCAGAGGACAACTTCTGCTGTGGTTCCTCAGGTTCCATTCATCTTGTTTCTTCAGACAAAGCCTGCCACGGGGACCTGGAGCTTGCTAATCAGGCTAGGCAGGCTGGCCAGCTCTGAGATTACAAGCGTGTGCAAACACACTTGGCTTTTCTCTGTGTGTTTTGGAGACTGGATATGGATTCTGGTGCTTGCACGGAAAGCATTTTAGTAGTCAAATGATCTACCCCAGCTATACTTTTAAAGCAGAAAAAATAATGAAACCCAGTGATTTTCTGTTCTGTCAGAGGATGGGACTCCTGGCATTTCTCATCATCCCAAAGAAAGTAGCACCTAGCCTTCAAGCTGGGTGTGGGCAGAGGGGATCCTCTTCTAACTCCGTGGGTCCTTGGCCCAGGACCTCAGGAATCCTAGTCAGGGTTGGACTCCTAGCTTTCTCAATTTCAAAGCGGGAACCACAGCATCCTGTTACAGGGTATCCTGAGCACTGGTTGGGATTGTAGGTAGAAAGTCCCTGGTGGTTAGCAGCAAACAACGGAGCACGAAGGATCTCTGGGGAAGCACAAAAGGAGCCTTAAATGTGATGGCGCGTGGCGAGTCCACATACAAAATGCACACGGAATGCCTGTGTGATTTACTGTATGCAAAACAGAGCTGAATATTAAAGGGCGTGTGTGGTTGGATATGCAGGTTTACTGACAACAACCAACCACTGTTGGGGCTGGTGAAAACCAAAAAAAGTATGCAGCAGGAGGCAAACAACAAAACACATGTACGTACAGTGTTCTCATGATTTCAGAAAATGCTTAACATCAGGAGAAGACACTCAACAGAAGATGGAGAATGAGAGGGGGACAGGATGTGAACCCCAGATTCTAGCCCCTGTTTGCAGAGACCCAGGCAAAGGGACTAGATTGGAGGTGGTCCCTTGTCATCCTAGGGTAAGGCTGTGGGTGGTATTTATTTTTCCTGTGTGCTTCGCTGTACTTTTCAAATTATCAAAAATGAACATATCTTACTTTTAGAATCAGAGAAAAAAATGCATAGTAAAAAATAAATGTGTGTGCTGTGCATCACCCAGGAGAGCAGTGCTATTATGGAAAAGAGGCACACCCGGGGTACTGTACTCCGAGAGGGCGTGGGCGCGGGTGCAGGATAGAAAACCTGCTCACTACTCGCTGCCACAGAAAACAGAGGCTGCAGCTCCAACCCCAAGCTAGAAACCTGGAAGATGGGTTCTAAGAGTATAAAAGTCAGCCGGGCGTGGTGGCGCTCGCCTTTAGTCCCAGGAGGCAGAGGCAGGAGGCGGGTGGATCTCTGTGAGTTCAAGGCCAAGCCTGGCCTACAGAGTGAGTTCCAGGATACCTGGGGCTACAGAGAGACCCTGTCTCAAAAAGAAAAAAAAAAAAAAAAAAAAAAGTCACTGATTCAAAGTCCAAGGAGCAGGGTGTAGTGGCACAAGTCTTTAATCCCAGCATTTGGGAGGCAGAGGGGGGTGGATCTCTGCCCTATGGAGGAAAACCTGGTCTACAAAGTGAGTTCTAGGCCAGCTGGGGGTACAGGGAGACCCTATCTCAGAAAATCAACTACCCCCCAAAACTCAGAAGAAACCAAAGTCCAAGGAATCACTTAAGCCGTCTGATTGGAAAATAAGATACAAAAAACTAAGACACAAAATAAGACACAAAAATAAATAAAAATATTTACAAAAATA
The DNA here is from genome assembly GCA_009823505.1 of Rhizomys pruinosus. Lineage (NCBI taxonomy): Eukaryota > Metazoa > Chordata > Mammalia > Rodentia > Spalacidae > Rhizomys > Rhizomys pruinosus. Next base: position 4,771,446 of record VZQC01006589.1, read on the forward strand.
AGACACAAAAACTTTTGTGATTACTTCAGAATTTCAAAAAGTAGTTTCTTAATGAAAAAGACCTTGTTTTCAAGTAATTGTTTTGTATGACACAGAGAACCATTCAGGACGTTCTATTTATTATTATTATTATTGTCATTACTACTATTATTTTGTAAAATATAGGCTAGGAAGATAGCTGTCAGTAAAGCATTTGCCTTGTAAGTATCAGGACTTGAGTTCAACCCCAGAACTTATGAAAAAAAAAAAAAAGAACAGCTGGAGAGATCTTAGCAGTTGGGGGTGCACGCCGCTCTTCCAGAAGACCAGGTCAGGCTCAAAACAGCCTAGAACTCCAGTCCCAAGGGATCCAACACCCTCTTCTGGCCTCTTCGGGCACATGGACATACACAAACATACATAAATAAGCAATAAAATAAATCTTGAAACAATCCAAAGTCATGTGGTGGTGCGGTGGTACACGCTTTTAATCCTAGAGCTGGAGAGGTAGAGATGGATGGGTCCCTGGGGCTTGCTGGCCAACCACACTACTTGGGGAGTTCGAGACCAGCAAGAGACCCTGTCTCAAAATGAGGTGGACAGTGCCCTGAGGACCAACACCTGACATTGTCCTGTGGTTTACACACACACACACACACACACACACCCCACTGAAATGAAGATGTCTTTAGGTATCTGGACTTAAATGATGGAAAATTGGAGTTTATTTCCAAATGAAAAGAATGTGAAATGCCTGAGGCTGTGAGTTCTATAACTGGGTGAAATTTTTACTCTTATAACCCTCCTCCTTCCAAAAAAGATCTGAAATAGAGTGTTGTCTTTGATTTCCAGCCTTTGTATCAAAATGTCTGCAGGGACAATATTAAAGAAGGCCAAAAAGTGAATTCTTTCTCATCCCAGCAGCTTCACCAGGGAGTAGGGGAGGGGGAGATGCTTAATTACGGAGGCAGAGTGCTTGGAGCTGCTGGTGGGGAGGGCTGCAGCATGCCAAAGCTTCCTAAATCCACCTGCAGCTGCCACTTACCACTGCCCTGTTTATCTGCTGTCCTCAGAGGACATGGCCATGGACATTAGACTGGCTTAGCCTTGCTCTGAAACCCAGAGCAACTGAGCCTGAGATGGACCCCAAAGCCCGGGGGCTCAGGTACTATGAAGTCACTCCCAGAAAAGGGGGGCACTCTCAAGAGCAATGAGGCAAATGGGGGCACTCTCAAGAAGAATGAGGCATCCAAGGAGAGATCAGGAAGGAGCTCTAGTGCACAGGGCAGCTCTAGGAGCTGATTCCCCACAGACAGGAACTGCATAGGTAATAGAATTCAGAGTCTGTTGAAGACTTGTGATCTTTTTTAATTAACAAGACTGTGGTGTTGACATCATGATTCATAAGGAGCTCTTTGGGATTGGATTGTTCCTCACCATGCCCTCCATGGAAATTGCAAATTTCATTATTCAATGATTAAGCCAGGAATATTTCCATCTTTCCATCCATCCAACCATTCATCCATCCATCAATCCCTCCCTATCCTACTTGTCCATCCATCCCACCTTTCACCCACTTATCCATCATCCATCTACCTATCCACTCATCCATCTCTTAATCCATCTATCTTCTAACCAGTTCATTCATCCACTCAATCTTTAGTCACCATTTGCTGTGTTGGATGCTAAAGACTAAACAGTATTTATGGTTTTCCGAGCCTTGTGGAGATCAGAGTTAGGTAAGTTAGATAGCAACGCACAACAAAAAAAATGACCCATAATAAGAGATCTGTAACATCCTGGCAGGGATTTGAAGGTCTTAGCCATGGGCTTGACTGGGGAGGCTGGCAGAGTTCATGCCTGGGTGGCCTTCCACTTCCACTTGGCCAGTTCTTGCTTTTGATTCCTGATTACTATACGTGTTTGGTGTTAACTGAAGTGCTGGGAAATGAACCTAGAGTCTCATGCATGCCTGGTAATTCTTTTATCCCTGAGCTCTATCTCCAGTCTGTACTTTTTAAAAATTTTATTTATTTATTTATTTATTTATTTATTTATTTATTTATTTTTGTTTTTTTTCAAGACAGGGTCTCCCTGTAGCCCCAGCTGTCCTGGAACTCACTCTGTAGACCAGGCTGGCCTTGAACTCACAAAGATCCGCCTGCCTCTGCCTCCCAAGTGCTAGGATTAAAGGTGTGCGCCACCATGCCCAGCATAATTTTATTTATTTTTTATGTGTATGAATGTACTTTCTGCATGTAGGCTTGTGCACCCGTGTCATGCAATGCCTCGGACGTCAGAAGAGGGTGTCGGATTCCCCTGGAACTGGAGTTAAAGATGGTTCTCATTTGCCATGTGGGTGCTGGGGATTGAACCCGGGTCCTCTGCAAGGGCAGTCGGCGCTCTTAACTGCTAGGCCATCTCTCTAGCCCTCCAGTCTGTACTTTTTAATCTGGATACAGACCTCACTAAATTGCCCTGGTTGGCTGTGAACTCACTCTTTAGACCTTGAATGTCCAATGCTACAACCACAGTCTCCCAAATAGCTGGGGTTATAAGCCTTTGCCACCAGACCTAGCTAAATCTCAGCTTCTTTAAAACTTTCTTTAGAAAGGGCAGGTACTCTGGAGGGGCCTAAAGGTCATGTGACCAGAAGGCATTTGCCATTAAATGTACATTGCACCCTTCTTTGGCCTCTATGCTGGGGAATACCCGGGAGGTGGGGGAGGCCCGGGTTTTATCTTGTTGCCAATGAGAGACTCAGTTTTAGACTTGAGCTACATGCACAAAGGAGCACTTGCTTCTAGAGGCAGCTGAGGTATGCTGAGCTCAGGAGAAGACCATGCAACACCTCTCTTCCTCTCTTCCTTTCCCTGGAAAGGGTAATGCTTAAGCCAACTGGAAGCTTTCCGCACAGTATTGCTTAACTGTTTTTAATTCACGTCTCCTCTGAGTAACACTGAGCCTCTCCTGGAGACCTTTGGAAGTGAGCAGAGCAGTGCCTTTTGGTGTGTGTGCTACACAAACTACCAGCCACAGTCTGCCTTGTCCCTCCTTCTGAATGCCCAAGTAAAAAAATGACAATACTAAACATTTTACCTCTGGACCAGTGAGACAGTTCAGTAGGTAAGCCTGCCGCCACCAAGCCTGATGATCTGAGCTCCATACCCAGGACCTTGCAAGTTACCCTCTGACCTCCACGCTCAAGCTGTGCCAAGCCTGCAACCCCACCCCATGTCTTCACACAACATAAATAAAAATGTAATCAAGTGTTTACTTCAAACCCTCAGCCTCCCTACCACTCTGTCTCTGACAACTGCCTTTGAAAGGCTCTGGAGAAAGGGGTCCTGTGACCTGTGGCTGAAGATCAGGAATGCAGCGGCCAGAGCCATGGTGAAGCAGCACGTGTGGCCTTCAACAGAGATGCTGGAGAAGATACAGAACAGTGCTGGAGGGGAAATGCAGCCTGGTTCCTTGCTGGGCTGTTAACACACATGAGGAAGAAGGAGTGGTCCAGGGAGAAGACTGAGTTAGCACTGAAACAGCGAAAGGCTTGCTGGGATCCGGAAGGGGGAGTGTGGTTCTGCCCCTTACTTGGATTGATTGACAAGTCATGAAACGCATGCTCTATTTACAGGTCCTGGTTGATGGCTCCCTCCACCCCTTCCTATCTAATACATGGCACATATTTCTGGAAGCCTGGTGCTCTCCAGGGCTTGGAGGGAAAGATCCTGCAGACAATTTCTAGACCTCAGAGAACTCTGTCTCCCATTGAACTTTAAATAATGGCAGAAAGGAGGCTCTTTTTGAAGAATCGCCTTTTGAGCTGGGATCTGACAACTGACAATGGAGAAAAGGATGATTTCAAGGCGAGAACGCCATGTTAGGGAAATCTGGGCTCATCCAAGGAAGTGAAAGAAGGCCAGTGTGGCCTGAGGGTGGAAGCAGTGAGGCCTGTTCCTGCGGGCGGCGGCAGAGCTGGTCCCTCTGTTCTCCCAAGATGGTCTCTACCTGGTGCCGTCAACAGGCCCGGGAGAGCAGCTACTTCATCACATGACAGATGCTTGGGAGCTTAATCCTTCCATAGAAGCGGCTGCTACAGCCGGAGTCAGGCTGAGCTTCAGCGAATCCTGGTGTTATTTTAGTAACGCCCTCATTCAAGGAGCCCAAGGCTGAATCTGCTTTACACAAAGCTGCATTATCTATGCTGGGGGAGGCCGAAGGGCTCAGGGGTAACAAAGCTGGAATGCCAGCTCTACCAATGACCCACTGGCAACCCTGAACAACTTACCTGACCCTTGCCTCTCGCCCCCTCTATATTTGCTTCCGTGATTTTATCCAGCAACCCTGTGACTGCTTATTTAAACAGCCTGGCATGCATTTTCTTCTGTAGGCTGAGCATCTACTCCAAAAGAATTATCACCACCATTTAGCATTGGAGAAAGCTATGCTATTTGAGCAGGAGAAGCCCTATGCCTAGCTTCTGCAGTCGAGAGGCAATTTCACCGAAGCCTAGCTTTAGTTCATAAGTCCTTGTGGTCCTAATCCAGTTCTAGTCTCTCGTAAGTCATAAGAATTCAGGGTACCTCTCTAAGGGACTGGTGTTAAAGTTTTCTAGTACTCTAGTCATTTTGCATTTGGTTGTAAGAGTTTTGCTTTGGGCTGGGGCCCTCTGGAAGCCAGCACAGGTAGGTGTTATACAGTGTCATCAGGGAAAGCCTATGCTTGTTGACTTACTGGGTTTTAAAGGACTTAGAGGGTGCTGGAGGGCTGAGTCTTCCTTTTGTAAATAATGGAGCGCTTTGGAGGAGCTGTACCCTCCTTAACTCTTGGGAAGTAATTTTAGGACTAAGTGAAGATATTTATGACCAAAACTGTCTTGGGGGTTGGTTATCCAAAAAGTAACTTAAGTCTGACTGACAATCTTTCTATGGACCAAACCACAATGTTCCCTCCATGTGGGTCAGAAATGGTAGGAAATTCTGACCCACATGGAGAGAACATTGTTCTGTTGTATCTGAAACATCTATAGCAATGGAGGCTCAGGATATGCATAGGAGGGAGGAAGAAAGAAAGGGAGGGTGATAGAGAAGGAGGAAAAGGAGGGAGAGAGGAAAGAAGGGAGGGAGAGAGGGAGGGATAGAGAGAGAACGGAGTTGGGGACTTTCCCTAGCAGTCTGATGAGGGAAGATGGGGACGGAGAATGGAGGCCTGGGAGTCCCATCTGGGAACTAGAACGTAGTATTTTTCAGATGCTTCCACCCAAGACAGGCTGACCTCAAGCCAGGGTGGAGAGCTGGAGGCTGAGAACCAAACCACTAACCCAGTAAGCCCTAGACCGTCCATCTCCCTTCACTGTCCCCACGACCTTGCCCACACGTTCTTTCAGTTCCTGCCGACAGCCCTGTGAAATAGAAGCCATTGCGCTCTTTTTAGGGATGTGAAAAACCGAAGCTAAGAAACCGAATGAGACTATTAGTCACAGTCGTCAGAGGACTTAAAATGCAGACTCCCAGGTGAATCAGGAACTTGGGTTTGGGAATCTGAATTGACATTCTTCACCCCAATGGTCTTCATGCAGACTCCAAGGCACCTTCACATCTACTGAGCCAGCACCAGATCCAAACTTACACCCATCACTCTGTATGGTCTCACTCCACTGAGGAACCTCCTGGGTCCCTAGGGGGATCCCAACACTGGGAATCACCCATATCCTCTCCTCCTCTGTCTTCTCCATTTATCCATCAACTCCTAGAGGGATATTCCTTTAATGACCATGAACTCCTCTCATCTGCTGACTCCAGTTGGGTCAGATTTAACCACCATCCTGCGAGCGGAGCCTCCCGATGCCCCCATGGGGTCTCTGCTGGCTTCCTATGGCTCTCTAATTTGTTTCTTCTACTACAATGTAAATTTGTAAGTTATTTCACTCATACTACACTGATAATAAGATTTTTAAATACTAAGAGGAACGGATGGATTTTGGAAAGGTCCTATGAACAAACAAGGTAACACTTGCAAAGGAGTAAGAGAGTTGATCATTTGAATGCAAGATGCCTCTCAACTGCACAGGAACACCGCAGCTCCTGTAAGTGGCCAGAAGAGAGGACGGAAGCATTTGAATAAATCATGAACAGCAACTCGTCTTCTACATACACTGGCGAGTTTGGCTGCCAGCGAGTTCATGCTTCTGATGACACCTTAACGGCTTCACCTCTCCACACTGCTGCTTCTCTTTTTCATTTCCAGGATTTTAAAAACATGAAGATCCGTTAAATACAAAACAAAGCAAAATACTGAAAGCACTTGACCTAGTTCTCCTATGGGGCTTGAAAATACAGGGATGCTTCCTCAAATAAAAATGAGCTAGCCCCGTAAGCCCGAGGCCTGAAGCTGTTGCTGGCAACAAGAGTGTCACAAAGAAAAAGAGAAAGTTCCAGAAAACACCTCAGGAATATTAGAATGGACTTTTGGGTGGAGAGGCATGCCCACAACAGATACCTTCTCAACTCCATGATTAATCCCAATAAAAATCACACACACACAAAAAATGAGTACAGAATAAATTGCCTAGAAGAGGTGAGTAGTTGGCCAGACCTACAGGTTGTTGAGAAGTTATGTGGGGTTTAGCTCAAAAGTCATTGGGGGCTGTGCCCACTGGCTATAACGTACTGTACCGCGCTGAATGCACCCTGCAGCAGCGAGGAGGGAGAGAGAAGCTTTGCTTTTAAAGGTTTGACTCAGTGTGCTGATGAGCAAGAGAGGCACAGAACCATGAGTAAGACCTCAAGGTAGCGTTAAGACGCAAACCTTAGATAGAAAACAGTCAACCAATTCCGTTATAATACTAGGTGTCCCAATCACCTTTCCTGTTGCTGTGATAAAATACTCTGACAAAAGCAGTTTATTGAACAGAAGGTTTATTTTTGGCTCACAGTTCAAGGATGCAGTCCATCCCTGGGAGGCGTCAAACAGATGGTCATTTATCACACCCATGGTCAAGAAGCAGAGAGCCAAGAACGCTTGTGCTCAGTCAGCTCTCTCTCTCTCTCTCTTTTAGAAGCTCCAGAATCCCAGCCCAGGGAATGGTACTGCCTGTATTGGGTGGGTCTTTTTAATTATTAAGATAATTCCCTACTGCCATGCCCAGAAGCTGGTTTCCCAAGTAATTCTAAGATCTCATCAAGTTGACAACTGAGAGTAGCCAGCACCCTAGGGAAGAAGCTCTTTGGGGCTACGGGTTTTAAACAGGCTCCAGGAGTGTCTAGAAGTGATGATTGAAGACCTAGAAGAAGACAAAGGGCCGTTGTATCTGCTTGTACTCCATAAAGACCTTGGTTCTTCCTGCTACAACTGAGGGCCAATGGAGAGCTAGTTTCTCAAAGTGTGACTCTGTTTTACAATAGAAATCCAAAATAATAGAGAGACACCATTCCGCTGTGTGCAGAAAATGAGGTTGGAGGTCACCAGGTTCAGTGAAATAAGCCAGATGTGGAATCTAGATTCGAAATAAAAGCCAAGAAAGTACAGGGGACCTGTTAAGGGAGAGGGAAGGGAGAGCAGAGGGGGACACAAGAAGGGAAACAGACACACATGACCGAATGTATGAAATGTCAACTGGCTGAAACTTCTGCCCCAAACAATAAACCTCTCCATAGAAAAACTTTAAAAATATTGAGAAAAAGATGCAAGACATGTATGGTAGAATGCATGAACTTGGGCAGGGTACGGGGCATGGAAAGGGGAATGAGTCTAAATTGGACTGAGAAATGTTGTATGAAATGCACAAAACTTCAATAAAAATATTTTTAAAAATGTCATCATGAAGCCTATCCTTCTGTACAGTTAATATATGCTAATAAAAGTTTAAGGAGATATGAAGACAATTTATCTGTTGCCTTCTATCTAAAAGGCTCTACATTTCTTTTTAATTTTTTATGTGTGCATGTGTGTGTGCGTGTGTGTGTGTGCGTGTGTGTGTGTGTGTGTGTGTGTGTGTGTGCGTGAATGCGCACATGTCAGGGCACTGCCTGAGGAGTCAAGAAGCAGGTGTCAGGTCCTTTGGACCTGCAGTTACAGAAGGTTGTGAGATGGATGCTGGAAACAAATTCAGGTCCTCTGGAAGAATAGCAATCACTTTTTTTTTTTTTTTTTTTTTTTTGGTCTTTATGAGACAGGGTCTCCCTGAAGTCCCAGCTGTCCTGGAACTCACTCTGTAGAGCAAGCTGGCCTTGAACTCACAAAGATCTGCCTGCCTCTGCCTCCCAAGTGCTAGGATTAGAGGCATGTGCCACCATGCCCAGCAGCAATCACTCTTAAGAACTGACACATCTCTCCATCCCCAGCTTCTTCCTTTCCGAAGGAAGAAACTATAGAGATACTTTACTTTCTACTGCAGTCATTTTGCTCGTTGGTTATTCTTGGGATTTGTAAAAGCTGCAAATAGTATGTAATTTAGAGCTGCCCGAGGCAGCGGGGCCCTGTGTCTAGATGGATAAATTATTATCTGTCAAGTCAACAAGCCTATGGAATAAAGGAAGCCAGCCATCCGTAGAAACCATGCTAAAGCCGGAAGTCTGTGGTGTGCCCATGTCATAACCATGCTAAAGCCGGAAGCCTGTGGTGTGCCCATGTCAGAACAATGCTAAAGTCAGAAGTCTGTGGTGTGCCCATGTCAGAACCATGCTAAAACTGGAAGTCTGTGGTGTGCCCATGTCAGAACCATGGGCCACTTCAGTCCTTCTGGAAGCTCAGGCAATGCCTCCTTGGCTCTTGTGTATGTCCCTGTGTAAGCAGCACCTTCCAAAACTAAAAAACTCCCACCAAGCCAAGAACGGTTGTCCACACCTGTCACCCCAGCACTTGGGAGGTGGAGACAGAGGATTAGGAGTTCAAAGTCAACCTCAGCAAGTCGACCTGCATAGCAAATTTGAGGCCAGCCGATGTGCAAACAAACATGTCTGTCCATGAAGCCCCAACTAAAAACACCAGCACCGTATCACTTATGATCAAGAAGTATGTAGACATGCCCAGTGCATGCGCACAGATGAAGGAAGCCCTTACATGCATTGGTCATCGATGTGTGTGAACTTTGATTTTTGGTCAAGGGAGGAGATCCAGCCTTCGGCTCAGGAACCTGCTCAGGGAAGATGGGGGTTCCCTGTGAGAAACAGCACAGCCTGGAGACCACCAGCCTGTCTCCTGGCTTCCACCCAGGCCCCTGGTACACACTAGATGGGCTTTCAGGGACTCTGTGTCCAAGGTGTGGAACGATGTGCCCTCTTCACACCAGGGCCACACATAGTCCAGTCCCATGCTGTCCATGTCCTATCCAGAACCTCAAAGCCATGAGGTCATTCAGACCTCTGCGTACAAGCTAGCTGGCTCACAGGTGTGCCCTGCAGTGCAGAAGAAGCAGGCTCCTGCCCAGAGCCAAAGGACAGACAGCCAGCCTAGCAGGGCAGCCAGGGTTCAGGTAGGGAGGAAAGCAAAAATGGCGTCCGTCCTCATTCCTTCCTGTGCTTCCATCCACTCTGACTTAGAAGCAGAAACAGAGAGGAAAGCCGCTGCACCCCGCGTGGCAATCACTCCCTCACAGGGCCTGTGAGGTCTCGGTTTGTGGCAGCTGAGGACAGGATACAACAGGTCAGTGATTCTGTCCAATCCCACACCCAAGCACTTACAGTGACAGGGACCCCCGGGTGTGGGGTGCTCTGGAAGACATAGCCACCCAACTAGCGGGAACCCTGGGACCCCAACCTATTTCTGCACATTTGGAGTTGGTGAGGCAGAGTGACTGGCACAGGGTCCTGGTCTCGTATGCCAGTGTGAGAGTCTTGATTGCGGCAAACAACTAAAGCAGGGTTAGAGGGACAGGGAAGGAGGGACCCAGGCTTCTGGTAAAGCCATAGTGAGCACAGGAAGTCCCAGCAGGGAGAAGACGTGGTGATACTGGAATCAGAAGGAAGGGAGCCAGCCCTGGGTGTGGTTAGCCAGTGGTACATTCAGCTGTGGATTGCTGTGTGACCTAGTGCCAGTTACTCAACCTCTCTGTGCTCCAGCTTCCTTATGAACCATTAGATGTTAGTAGAGTGACTGGGGAGTATAGCACCTTAATTGAATTGAAGTCTTTTAGAAAAAGATCATGTAACCCAGCACACTTTCTTTGCCTCTTTCAGTTCCTCTCATTCATCATCCTGAATTCCACCTAAGAACACTGCCTGGGACCAGGGCTCTCAGGCAGATAGTTTAGCAGGAGTTAAGACAGGAAACTAGGCCAAGGAAGTATAGAACGCATGCACGTTGATGGCTGCCACTGAGAGTGACAGGCTGAGTCACACAAGGACCCAGACAGACGGAGGGTGAGTGGAGACAGCAGGTCTCAACAGCCCCTACCATTCCTGGCTTTAGAGGTGTGACTGCAGGGCACAGCCAGCTCAGGGTAGGGAGTGAGGGGCATGGTACCCTCGAATGTACCTGCTAGAAGCTTCCAGAAGCCAGTATCTAGAAGCTCTGCAAGGCTGCAGGCGTTGAGAGTTCACGGTGTACAAAGTATCCAACATGTTCTCTCAGCGAATGCTAAGCACCCATCAGATTCTAGGCTGGGAGACAGAGACTACTTAGTACAAGACAGACAAGGTGCATGCCTCTTCCTCCATCCACACTAAGGAGCAAGAGTTGGGAGCCAAGCAAGCAAAAGGGGTGGCTTCACACCAGGACAAAACACGATGGTGAAAGTCAAATGGCCACAGGAGTGGGCAGAGGGTTTCCTTTATATATAAAAACATGGGTCCTCTGCAAGAACAGCCAGTACTCTTAACTGCTGAAGGGGCAGGTTGGGCCTCTCTGAGGAGGTGAGATTTGTATGAGGCTTGAATTCTACAAATGAGCCAGCTGTGGAATATACCACGGGACCAATACAAGGATCCTGAGGCACCACGTGGCTGGTGAGACCCAGCTTTGGAGGAAGCAAGGAGTTCCAGGAGAGCCAGGACTGGCTCCTGGAAGCATATGAGGAGATTCTGGATTTTACTCTTAGTGCGTGAACGAGCCATCAGGAAGTCTCAACTACGGGACCTGATGGCTCTGTGAAGAAATCAGGCAGGATAGAAATGAGAAGCAAGTCTTGCTCCTACAGGTCAGAAATGGGTGAACACAGCTCAGCCTGAAGCCTGACCTGGGGACCATCACTGAGATCACGGGCCATGTCTTCAGACTGTGGTGCCCAACAACGCCATGGCTCCTTCCCTAAGATATTCAGGCCCAGGCCTGAGGAGCTGGGAGGAGGTGCTGCGGGAAGGGCCCCTTCCACCCACCAGCACATGGAGCCCATGTTTCAGCTTTCTTCCCGCTGGCTGCTGGATTCCTAGAGCCCTGCCAACACTCAGCAAAACCTCCATTCACACGACAGTCACAGACCGCCTGCTTGCCCCCGACCCCTGCCACGCTGGCCCTAATTCTCTTTCTTGTGTCACTTTTCCAGAGATGAGCTCCCACTGGTAGTGAGAGACATGGCAGGTTCCTGACTGAAGACGATGCAGCCTGGTCAATTCCCAGGCCCAAATCAGCACACAGGCCTCTTCTTACCCAGCCACATTTGACTAAGCTGTCTCCCACAGCTCTGCAATGGTGTGAAGGTTATGCTTCAAAATACGTATAGGAATATGTCCCACGTTTATCTTTGGGCTGAGGAACCATATCTAGGATGCCTGCCGTGTTTGGCTAGCTTCTTTCGACATCTCAAGGGACCTTCACCAGGTGTGATTTTAAAACTGCCCATTGTCTAAACATTTGAAGACACTTCCTGTGGCGGTGCGCTCTCTGTGCTTCACTGTGCACTCTGACCTTAAGGTCACCCTTTCAGTACGAAGGAAAAGGGCCTATTTGATCTCTCTGCCACTGGAGACTGCTGAAGAAATCTACTGAGGACAGACATGAAACCTCATCACACATCAGATCTCATACAAACCATGACTACTGACCAGTCAGAGGAACCAACCCTGTGTTCAGGGATAAAAATCCAAGAAACATTAAGAGTTTTTCACTTTGAATCCAGTAGAAACCAGTTGTGGGAGCCTTTGAGGCTTCTAAGAAATGGCTCCTGACATAATTTTCCAAGATATATCAAGTTTGTTAACACTGGTCAGTCACCTCAAGGAGATTAATAGACCACTGACCTGAAACATAGCACTCAGAATACATAAATTACACAAGGGTGTTTCATTGATTCGTAGAGCTGAGTTCTGCAGAACCACACCCAAGCCTGGCCGTGTGTGTGTGTGTGTGTGTGTGTGTGTGTGTGTGTGTGTTTGTGCACACGTATGTGTGAAGGACAGAGGTCAAGCTTGGGTGTCATCCTCAGAAATACTATCCATTTTGTTTTGTTCTGTTTTTAAGACAGGATGATCTGTTGCTGGCTGGAATTCAGCAAGTAGACTAAACTAGCTGACCAGCGAACCCCAGGGGTCTTCCTGTCACCACCTCCCAGTACTAGGACCACAGGTGTGCACACCATGACCAGGTTTTTTTCTCATGAGTTCTGGGGCTTGAAGTCTGGCAAGCACTTCATTATGTGGCCCTTTGAAAGCACATGAAAATGCGTTCTTTGGGGGAAAATCACCTGTCTGCAAAATAATCACATTAAAGTGAGTCTTGAGGCAGCTTTGACCTAACAGTGGCTCTCAACAAGGCCAAGCCACCTGCTTTCTAGGGAAAGTAAGACACCCCAGTGGTAGCAAACTGCCCCAGTCCCTGCCGCAGGGAGGCTGGCACTCACAGCCCCCAAAGCAGCCGGTCTTACTTTTCACTAAGGCACACACACCTTTAATCCTAGCACTTGGGAGGCAGAGGCAGGCGGATCTTTGTGAGTTCAGGGTCAGCCTGGTCTGTAGCATTAGTTCCAGGACAGCTGGAGCTAAAGAGAGACCCTGTCTTGAAAAGAACAACAAAAACAAAAAAACAAAAAAACAAAAAAAACAGATAACAACAGATTTGTCTGTCAGTAAATACCTAGGAAGATACTTTTCAATATATTCTAAAATCCACCAAGGTGCTGTCAACTCCCTACAGCACCCCTGATAAATGAGGTCAACAGGATCTCAGAGAGGAAATCATCAGATCCCTGGTGCCATCACGACAGTCCATGGAAAAGCACAGCTTTCCTGGTAACATGCTCCCTTTTAATTATTCATCAAAACCAGGAAGTGCTTTTTTATTTTAAGTGTGTGTTTGAAACAATAGCTCAATATCACACAGGAATGAGATGTCTGCCTCACATTATTTCTGAGCCCAAAGGATACCTGACTTTGGTATTCTTTTATAGGACAGAGGCCAAAAAAGTCAAACAAACAAACAAAAAGCCTCATATTAATAATCATCAAGAGTTTTTGATAGAGGGAATGTCAATTTCTAGGTTAAAAGAATTTGTAACTCTCATGATCAGAAGGGTACTGGTTTAGACTAATTTTTTTTTTAATTTCTTATAGTCTCGAATTAATTTAAAGAGGGTTATATGAAGGCAAAGTCTCCAGGGTTATTGTGTAATAAATGTGTGTTAGAGGGTATGTATTCTGAAGAACACAAAAGCATTCAGACCATCAGTCAAAGATTTTGTAGCCCTCCCCAGGGACTCAGTCCCAACAGCGTCACAATAAACAAAGGCCACACGAGACGGTCCCATTTCAGGGGTCCTCCGGTGTGTCCTCTCACAAATTCCAATTTTAAGGCCCAGTATCTCTTTGCACTGGAGGGAGTCAACTCAGCTTTGCTTTAATTCCCCTTCCTTCCTCCCTGGATCTCCTCTCCCACAGCCCCCGCGCCTGCCCTTCCTTCTTCATGTCTGTGGTACAGTTCTGCTTGCCTCAAGACCTCAGAAAGATGTACTTACCACCCACCTCAGTGGAGTGTTCAAGGGTAGTGTGCTTTCCACAAACCAGGCACAAAGATACCGCACTCATCCTGTGTCTACTTCACAAGTTTCCCCCTAAACGAAGCCATTGCCTCCCAACCCAGATCGACTGTGATCACTTTTGAAAACTAACCCAATTCTCACACCATGTTCACAGACTTCAGTTCTAGAATGGCTTTTCTGCTGACCGTAAAGGCATTTCAACATTTATATAGTACGTAAAATGAAAACGATATATTGCTCAATAAATGTTTTGAGTTCATGTTTTGACTTCATCACACAGTGAATAGGCCACCAGGAAAATCATGGTGGACCTGCAGCAAAGGACGGCAGTCCTCCTGTCACACTGGTTACTAACAAGTTATTTGTCCAGCCAGACTTTTCTCTCTCATTCTCATAAAGGCTGACGCTTTCTTTGTCATTTCTCCCCACAGAGTAAATCACACACGCACATAATTCGAATTGTGTCATCTAGATACACTATAGATTGACAGTATTAAAAACTTATTGGGTCATTTTTAAAAGTGCTAGGAACATATCAAATAGTGTAGAATGAGCATACTTTGAACATAAATGCAAAACAAATTCAAGGGTTCCTCATCTTCAAATACAATAAATCCATTCAGAGAGTTTAAAATCAGGGTTGTATTTTACATGGTGAGATGTCTGTTATTATCAGATGGACTATTTCCATAAACGGTATATACAATGCTTTAACAGTTAACAATATAAAAACATCTTTTGTTATAAAACAGATTTGACATCGATTGGAGCAGGCTAGATTGAGCAAGCTTTTACAGCACCAGAACTAAAAATAGGCTTATCAGAATCTGTAAAGATGTTTCTGCTAAGTGTTCACTGGCCTAAAAATAATCTTTAAAAACAATCTAGATTATTGGGTGGGGGGCACATGTGTATATCGATTCCCAGGCTGTGACTTCCTGTGTAGCAAAGTCAGTTACACAATCCAGGTCAAGTTTATCGATATAACAGAGTTCCTGGAAGACAGGAGGGTCAGCATCGTTTGAGATGATTTTTCTTGAAATGGTGTAGTTCTGGATATATGAACCGAGAGCTGGAAGCACGGTAAGATGAGAACCAGGTCTGGTTTCTCTGGTCACTGTAGAAAATCCAGCATATATGTTCCTGTTGTTTCTGTACCTTGACTGATTTGCCTGAGAGTCGACCCCATAGCCGTCAGGCCCCCCATCACCCCTAAGTGTGCATTACCCTGTACAATTTTACACCACATGCTAGAAGCCATTACTGTTAAATGTAGTAGCTCTGTGCATTTTTAACCCTCATATTAAATCCAGGGATCTCTCTCTCTCTCTCTCTCTCTCTCTCTCTCTCTCTATATATATATATATATATATATATATATAGTTCCTAATTAGCTCTTCATAGAACGGAAATCGGTGGTCACCACAGGTTGGCTGTGGAGGGCTGGAGTGGCACAGACAAGCATCTTTGTCTTTTTTTCTCTAGCTATGAACATGCCTGGAAAGTGCAGCGGCTCCCAAGCATCCTGGGCTAACTAATTGCTAAAAGAAGCCACACTGTGTCCACGAATCAGTAAGTCAGCCTGCAATGGCGAGCCGGGGGTCAGCGTGCGGGGCTACCGCTTCCCAGCAGAGCGTCTGCCTGGGCTTGGTCACTTAGCAGGAGCGGAGCGCGCCGAGCTCCAGGAAGGCACTGCGATGCCAGCGGGGAGCAGGCGCACAGTTTACCCTCCGGAGGTCGGGAAGGGGCGAGCTCACCTTGCGAAGGGGAGGAGCGGCTGGGTCCCCTGCATGCACTGTGGTCCACAGCCGCCCCCCTCCTCCCCAGAGCGCGGCTCCTACTTACCCCATCCGCGTCATTAACAGAAGGAAGGGCTCCCTGGGATGCAGGAGGATCCTCTTTTTTGTGTGTTTAACAAGGAAATTCGAAGTTAGAGAAACCCTGCAGCTGCAGCGGGCTCGCACCCAAGGGTGGGCGCTCTCAGGCAGCCTGCGCTCCCCAACTCGCCATGCCGCCAAAAATCGATGGGAAGCGGAGCCCAGGGCGCTGGCAGACAAAGACGCTGCCCCGGCGGGCCCGACCCGTGAGCCACACCGGGAGAAAGGGCTCCTGTACGTCGCTGCCTTCGGAGGTTTCGCCTATGACACCAGGGCAGTTGAATCCTGACACTGTCCCATAACAGAGAGACAAGCGTGCCTGGAGGTCTCTCCAGAACACCATCGCATGCCCTACTCCGCCCACGGAGTCCGTCTGCAGCACCACAGCCCACAACCCTGTGCACGTTTCCTGCTAGGAGCCAGGCGGCCAGTCCCCAGGGACCCTCCTCGGCTGCAGAGCTGCCTGCAAAAGCCCCTTGGGTTTGAGGGGGGCGGGGTGGAGGGAAAGAAAGAAGGAGGAAGGGAAGGAGAAAAAGGGAGGGAAGAGAAGAAGGAAGCAAGGAGGGAAGGAAAGGGAAAGAAAGAAGAACGGAAGAGATGAAGGAAAGAGGAAGGGGAAGGAGGGAGGAAGGAGAGGAGGAAAGGGAGGAAGGAGAAAGCAAGGAAAGAAAGAAGGCAGAAAGAGGAAGGTTCTAGGCTTAGTCCAGTCCAAAGAACCACGTTGACACCAATCACTGCTGCTTTTAGTCACAAGGCAAACTATCTCATTAAACAGGTGGGGACAAAAAAAAAATCTTGAGCCAGGAGGTCTGAATAGGTGGGTTATTAACTGTCTAGATGTATCCAGAATATCTCAGCATGTCACACACCCTTCGCGCTGCTGAGTTGGTGACTGAAGCAACCCTATGTCACAGAGCTTCATGGAAACTTCTAGTAATGAGCCCACTAGTTCTGAGATGTTCAGCCTGAGTAGGCGACTGGCTCACCTCTATCTGCTGCTGTTGTTTTTGGTCCAGGTCAACAGAGGCCCCCCAAAGCTACATTTCTCTTCCTTTTATGCGTCTTCCAGCTCCAGCCTAGGATCTGTTTGTTAAGGGGCCTTTGTAATGAACCATGTGCCTGTTATGAATTTTAATGATTTAGATATTATTTCTTAGTATTCACTTATAACTGTATCTTTCCCGTAAAATGCCATTAGAACAATCACGTCAATTGGGTCTGCTTACCACCATTTCTAGTCAGTAAGAAATAGTGGCTCAATAATTATAGATACAGGAACTGACTGAAAAAACACATGAGAGAGAAAACCCGACAATTTTACTAGAACTGTAATTGTTCAATCTTGTTTTTGTCTGTCCAGGAGCACCACACAGGACAGGATAGACTGTGAAAAATTTCAGAACAGCGGATATTTGTAGAGATCCATATAAAAGCTAATGTACTTCCAAAGATGGCTTTTAACGAACAACTGCAAAGTTCAACAGCAAGCTATTAACCCCTTTAGGGTCTGTTTAATGGGAAAGGTGGTTTGCCTGTACCACCCGGAGCACTGGACATTCCAACAACCTGGGGCAACACAGTCAATAAATCAATATGCCCAGGTAACTGCATTGAGCAAGTGGATGCTGGCAGGGGAAGTTGGAGAGGACAGGTGACCAGGAACTGAGACCCACCTTACAGTAGATACAGAGCTGTTTTCTTTGGTTTTCCAAGAGAATGAAAAATGTCATTAGTTCTTTCGAGGCGATGCAAGCAAGGCTTTGTTGCTGTCTCCCCCTCCCCCCTCCTCTGGTTTTCCTCCCTCCCAGCTCTAGAGAAAGATGCTGGAAGAGATTGTGGTAACCCAGGGTCACAAGGGCTGGCTACATTAGTGGCATCTCACACAGCCCCGGTGATGTCTCCTCTCTGTAGCTCTCTAATTATTTACCCCGATCAAGCCTGACTGCTGGAAAATCAGCTCTCTCCAGGAGGTGACGGAGCTGAAAGGTTCTTTTTACTGAGAAATCATGGGCTGGTAACTGGCATCTCGCCTGCAGGCCAGTGAGCCCTGGTGGGCAGTGTCATGAAATATACCCAGGACCACACCATTTTCCTCATTCATCCCTTGGCAAGCATCTATCCATTTCAGAAAATCTAGGAATAAGAGAAATATCTGAGGTATAGGGAAAACACAAAGACTGGGCCCCTAGAACAGAAGACTCCATTCTTAAATTAATGTTGTGGAATGAGGAGAGGAAGGAGGCTGAGGTGGTTGGTGTTTCTTAGCTGGAACACTGTTCACAGTTCCTATAGGCAGACAAAGCACACTGCTTCATTGTTCCCACAGATGGGTGCTGTTTTCTTATGCGGTTTTCCTGAAAACACAATGTTCAGGAAACGTTTACGTTAGAATCTGCTGGTGTTCTCGTAAAACATAAAGCCACCAGCCCTGTCAGCTCACAGACTCCTTCAACTCCGCAGAATAAAAACCCTAGGAAAGAAAAAAAATCAATGGAAATTAATCAATATCTTTTATTTTGGCCTATTTTTAAGACCTTTAATAAGGCAACATTTCCTTTTAATGCTTTCCACTTTCTTATTTGCTTTCTAGAACTGAAAAACAATCTTCACACATATGCAAATTTTTAATTTATCAGGCCCATGAGGGGACGAATCACCTTCATAATGCCTTATTCTTCACCATTCCTGAAAGGACCAGAGGACAGCCTGCTGAGATGTCAGGAGGGGTGAGCACATGCCACCCTGTGTGATCCAGGGACATCTGGGGCTTGGGGAGATGCACACATGCACGTGTGTGTGTGTGTGTGTGTGTGTGTGTGTGTGTGTGTTGGTTAGTGTTTCCATTCTTTTTTTTTATTAATTTTATTTATTTCTGTATGTGTATGAATGTACTGTCTGCATGCAAGTCTGTGCACCCGTGTCGCGCAATGACGCGGAGGTCAGAAGTGGGCGTTGGACTCCCCTGGAATTGGAGTTTCAGATGGTTCTCGGCCACCATGTGGGTGCTGGGGATCGAACCCGGGTCCTCTGCAAGAGCAGTCGGCGCTCTCAACCGCTAGGCCATCTCTCCAGCCCCTAGTGTTTCCATTCTAATATTAAAATCATTATGTGGGGCTGGAGAGATGGCCTAGTGATTAAGAGCACCGACCCCTCTTACAGAGGACCCGGGTTCGATCCCCAGCACCCACATGGTGGCCGAGAACCATCTGAAACTCCAATTCCAGGGGAGTCCGACGCCCACTTCTGACCTCCGCGGCATTGCGCGACACGGGTGCACAGACTTGCATGCAGACAGTACATTCATACACATACATAAATAAATAAAATTAATAAAAAAATTTAAAAAATCAATCTGTATTCTCTGTTTATACAGGTACCTTTTAAGCATTCTTTTTCCAATTCTCAGACAGGGCTAGCATTCTCAATCCATGGTAGATGACCAACTTGCTGATGAAATAATGCACATATAATATCCCCTTTTTAAACATCTTTTTTTATTGAAGACTGACATTCTAACTTGAGGCTGTGGAAGTCTGCTCCTGAGTTCAACATCTCATGGAACTTCTCAAGTACAGCTGAGATCTGTAATATTCATCCAACTTCTCTCATGAAACACTGGCCTCAACATTATGGCAGCTAAAGAAGGGGCTGAATGAATTCATTATTTAAATTATAACTAGTATGGAGCTCTTAAAAGTCTCTACTCAGTTACTTCTTTTTTTTTTTTTTTTTTTGAGACAGGGTCTCCCTGTAGCCCCAGCTGTCCTGGAACTCACTATGTAGACCAGGTTGGCCATGAACTCACAGAGATCCACCTGCCTCTGCCTCCTGAGTGCTGGGATTAAAGGTGTGAGCCACCACGCCCAGCTCAGTTACTTCTTACACACAAGAGAAATATAGCAAGTTTCCACAAAATCCAGTATTAATACAAAGAACAAAATTTTGAAAACTGTGTATATATCTATATATTTATATCTATGTCTACTTATATCTATATATCTATATATGACTATATCTATCTGTATTCTATATATCTATATCTACCTATATCTATATCTATCTATCTATCTATCTATCTATCTATCATCTCCGGGTGGGACTATGGGGCTCTATTTCCAGTATTAAAACCACCACACAACTGTCTGTAAACCCTCTAAAATATATAAAAGCTTATTTTGGAAGAAAGAAAACAATGAAATAAAAACCTCACTATATCTCATGTTAATAAGCCATTTTTTATAGAGAAAAACTAGAACAATTTATATTCTATTAATATTCACAGGGAGAACAAATATTAATTATAAATTTTTTTCTGCCTTGGTAGTTTAAGTAATTTAAGTGGAATGTGTAAGTTCTCATTTTTTTTTAATGTGTATGAATGTACTGTCTGCATGTAGATTGGTGCATCCATGTTGTGCAGTGCTGCTGAGGTCAGAAGAGGGTTTCCTGGATTCCCCTGGAACTGGAGTTAAAGACGGTTCTTAGCCGCCATGTGGGTGCTGGGAATCAAACTCGGGTCCTCTGCAAGAGCAGTCAGTGCTCTTAACCACTAGCCATCTCTCCAGCCCTAGAAGTTTTTTTTTTTTTTTTGGTCTTTTTGAGACAGGGTCTCCCTGTAG
This sequence comes from Rhizomys pruinosus, assembly GCA_009823505.1. Classification (NCBI taxonomy): domain Eukaryota; kingdom Metazoa; phylum Chordata; class Mammalia; order Rodentia; family Spalacidae; genus Rhizomys; species Rhizomys pruinosus. The sequence goes on from VZQC01006589.1 coordinate 4,791,830, forward strand.
CCCCAGCTGTCCTGGAACTCTGTAGACCAGGCTGGCCTTGAATTCACAAAGATCTGCCTGCCTCTGCCTCCCTAGTGCTAGGATTAAAAGAAGACAAAAAACCTGCTGTGCCTGTGGCCATCACACAGAAGATGGATCACCCTGCTCAAATTTCAGTATGTTTTATTTTCAATAAGAAAGTGTTCATTGTCATGATTACCGTGAGCAGAGTTTTAAAGGCCTGCCGAGCACTGTTGGGGGCACTTCTGTAGCTCATCGGATTTCCAGCTGTTCAAACATGTCCATTTTTTTTTTTTTTTGTCTCAACCACTCCTGCTTTTGCGCAGACCCAAACCCTGTTCTGTTCTGTTCCCCTCAGTGCACACCCTCAGTCAAGATCCGTTTCCCACAGAGCTTGCTCACAGGCCTTGAGGTGGGGCTGCTAGTTTTATTTTCTACAAACAGTACAGGATACAAATATCTCGAAGCTTGTGTGTGTGTGTGTGTGTGTGTGTGTGTGTGTGTGTGTGTGTGTGTAAAGATGCCTCAGATCCACGTTCTGACCAACTTTGCCCAGGAACTCCGGATGGCAAGCCTGGCTAGTCGACTCCACGTTTCAGAGCTATGACTGCTAACTGGGGCTATCCTGGGGTAGAGTGGGTCACTTGGGGCTGTCTGCCTGCTCAATGCCCCGGCCTCCCCCATCTGAGTCCCTCTTCTGCAGCCCTGACAGCAGTTGTCAAGCTGACGTGGCAATAGTCCTGTTGGCCTGAGAGTGCTTTCTGAGTATGTCATGAAGAGTTACAACAACATAATTACAAAAACTGACACCATCCTACAGAGTGACAAGATCGGAGTGGTTGAAGCCATTAAAGTATCAGTATTTGAAAAGAAAATACAACAGACCCAAATGCGGTCACATTTACACAAACTTGACATTTGCAAACACTATAGCAAGCCTTGGCAGATTCTGCTCTGCACAACAGTTGAAGTGACAGCAGGAAGGTGACCTCACAACTGATGTTCTGGGGTTGTGTTTGTTGATTTCAGGGTGCTGAAAGCTTGAAATGCCCCAGCTCATATTAGAATGAGATTGTGGTGCCCCAGGAAAGCAGGCTGGGGCCTTTGAAAGGCTCGACTACATACCACTGTTTTTCAACCCTGACTGCCCTCACTGTAACAGCCGCTGCTGTTCCCGGCATGGACCAAGGCTGTCAGCATGAGGGGCTACTGCACTGTGAGGAATAGTTATTTTTTCACCCAAGAGTGGATTAAGGGGAGCCTGGTGCAGCCCGCTCCCCACCATGCAGCTCAGATCTGACTGACCGACGCTGTAGCCTCTAGAGCTGGGAGGGCAAGAGTGGAAATGAGGGTGGAGCGGCCTCAAGGGGGGGCTAGGAATCACCTCCTCCAGAGCTCCTACAGCCCATACTGGGTGGGACTGAGGATTAGAGATGCAATCCCTCCCTGCCCCCCTCCTAGGGCAGGGACTCTGTGGCCAGGGTGCTGGGATGGCTGGTTCAGCCAGCTCTCGTGGCAGGGGCCTTCACAAAAGGCACAGCCAGTGCTGTTAGAAGAGGGCCCCAAACACACACTGTGTGGCAAGGTGGGAGAGGCTGGTCAGAGCCACCACTGAACAGACAGAGGGGAAGCTGAGGCTCTGAGGGGTTGAGGGATCCACCCAGGCCACAGGCCGGTCAGTGGCATGGCTGGAATCCTAGACAACACTCCCCAAGACAGAATGTCATGCCCAATGGGCACTTGAATTCTTTCTTTTTGTTTGTTTTTGAGACAGGGTTTCATAGAGCCCAAACTGGCTTTGACTACACCTGACACTGTCCTCTTGCCTCTACCTCCTAAGTGCTGGGACTTCAGGCCACCAGGCCTGGTGCCACCTGAATTCCAATGGCTGCTTTCTGAGTTCATTTTTTTCCCCAGTCTATCTCTGTTAACCGTCTCACTTCCTGACGCCATTTTGCAATCTGTCTGTTCTGCCTGCTGCATTTGTCTCTTTACGAATGCTGCTACCCCTGCTGTGTGTTACCATGCAGCCCCCATCTTGCAGCTCCCGGATGCTGATGTAGATACAAAGGGGTCCCTGCCCAGAGAGCGGACTGGAGCCTGTTTTTCTTCCCACTTGTACCACCGTCCTTCTCCCTTACTCTACCTGGGTAGAGGACTGACAACGTTGAGCCTCAGAGACAGAAATTCAGCCCAACCTCACTTAGTTACATACAGTGAACCTCCCCTGGACAGACCTAGACGTTCATTCTGTGGGTAGCAACTCTGTGGCTTACCATCTAACTGTCCTGGGTACCTGTGAGAACCCATCTTGCTGATACTCTAGAGATGAACATGTGGACCATAGATTTCTCAGTACAGGTCTGTTCATGAGGATGTGGGAGTTGGGGGGAGGGAGAGACAAAAGGAGAGGAGAGGGAGGGAGTACCACTGTCTCGAGCCTCCATTTCCTCCATGGGTAAATGGCAAGCATACAGAGTAAGCTATCTCACAAAGCTTGGATATAGGTGAACTGACAGAATGTGCCAGAACTCTATCCTTACCTCAAGGAGTCATGTTATGTCCTTAAGTCCTACCAAGTACGGCCAGAGCTCAGCTTCCTTCATGCTCCCAGAAGCATGTGCGCTGTCCAGCCTGAGTCACTCTTGGTGGCTCTCAAAGGCAGAAGCGTCAGGTAGGCGGGCTTGGGGGCTTCCTTCCTCAGCCACCTGCACCTGCCCAGTTACCTCCAGACAGTCACTGGCCTGTATATCCTCTTGGGCTTATTTCTCTGCTCCTGAGCAATGGTAGTCATGTACTCCTGGTGCTGGGGTACAGAGAGCGACAGACAGAGCCCAGCCCTGGTGGACTTTACATCTAGAGGAAGCCAGAAGCAGCGAACAGCTAGCTCCCGGGGACACAAGTGAAACTGCGGATAGGAAGAAAGCGGGAGCCCAAGTGGGAAGGAGGGACAAGGTACAACAAATTCTGGTGGGCAGACCCCCCTGCCCCCACCCTGCTGGGCAGGGGAAAGGGTGGGGCCGTGACACAGCCAAACCAGAGGGAGGCCTGGGCTTCATGGAGGAGGGAGAGAAGGAGAGAAGGGCTCCCACTTGGTGGCAGCTCTGGATGGAGTATGTGGGTGTCAGGGAGAAGAAGGAGAGAAGGGCTCCAGCTTGGTGGCAGCTCTGGATGGAGTATGTGGGTGTCAGGGAGAAGAGGGTGCCAGGGTGACAGGAGGCCGGGGCTTACGAAGCTGGCTGCGTTCTTAGTTCTTAGTGCCTGGCAACTAAAGGAGGGACTTCCAGTCCCCAAAACATATCCACATCTTGCCACAAGGCTAAGAATGTCCCGCCACTGGGGCTAGGAAATCTGGGCGAGCTCTTAAATAATGCTTTTTTTTTTTTTTTTTTTTTTTTTTATTAAATATGGATAGCCTGAGCCTTCAGTGCCATCTGCTTTGTGGACTTTGGATATGGGACAGAGGCTGGGACACACCTGATTCAGCCCAGCCGCAGCATCGGATGAAGCCACCAGGCAAGGTGTGCTGAGAGCACCGAGGGGCTTTTTGAAAAGGCATAGGTTATCTGTCAAAGGGACAGGGAGGAACACGAAACAGCAGGTGGATGGAGCCCTGTCCCCACCCCTGTCAGGCACAGGGAGTCAAAGGAAGAAAGCCATTTGTCAACACTGCACAAACACTCAGGGAGCCCCAAGCCTGCTTCCAGAGCTGGGCCAACACCTGCCTCAACTTCATTCACAGAGAAGCAATTGAGAAAAAGCAAATGGAAGCCAGCACAGGCAGTGTGTGGAACTCAATATGGCATAAATAGATTAAATAAACCTTAAGGCACATAATCTCCCTGAATCCTGGGATGCAGCTGGCAGGGACCTCTTCTGATTTTAGAAAGGCATCTCACTAGAACCACTCACTGCCTCTGTCTATATAAAATAGGGATTATCACTGGGGCTCGCTGGATGTAAAATTCTTCCAGCCATTTGTTCTGATCAGTCCTTCCCAGAAACTAGTCTGTTATTTCCACGGACAACACTAGGCACATTTCTCATGGTGACTGAGAGGTTCAATAATTTGCTGAAGGACACATAGCAGTGTTGTCAGGATTTGCACGCAGACATCCACATTCAGGCTTCTGTTCCACTGAACTCATAAACAGATTCAGGAGCTAAACCCCTGTGTGGAAGCTTTCAGTCTCTCCCCCCTACCCCACCCCCGTCACCTTTGTCACATGACTACGAGGCCCAAGGGATGACAGATTTTGTGTCCCCTGAGTGTAACCCTGGTCCTCCACTATGATTTGTATATTGCTGACCTGACAAGATCTAGACTCACTGAGAGACAAGTCTCTGGGCATATCATGAAGGATCATCTAGACTAGTTATTGGATGTGGGAAGACCCACTCTGAATGTGGACAGCGCCATTCCATGGGTTGGGCTGGCAGGCTACACAGACAGTGGAAAGTAAGCTGAATCCCAGCATGCATCTCTCTCTGCTTCTTGACTGGAGATCTGTTGTGATCAACAGCCTTACACACCTTTCAGTCAGGATGAACTCTATCCTTTCAAATCGGGAGCTCAAAATAAACCCTTCCTTCCTTAACTTGCTTCTTGTCAGATATTTGACCACAGTAACAGGACAAGTAACTAATACATTCTTCTTTCCACCCTGCTCTGGCCATCCTGAGACATGATGACCAGGGAGCTTACCCCACTCAAGTCCTCTGCAGGGCACAGAGTACAGAGCCAAAGATTTTTGCAGAGACAAGGGTCTAATATTCAACTGAAAATAATTCTGAGAGTCTTTAAAACATTAAAAAAAAAAAAAAGGTGATCTGCAGAGGCAGACATAAATCACCGTGGAGGAAGTTTATTCTTCTAATTAGTAAAGAAAAAGAAAAAGTTGAGGAAATGAGTCAGGGCTACGTCAGCAGGCGCGAATGGGCCCCCGGGGACTGTGTGGCCTGTTACGGAGGCTTGCAGGCCCAGCTGGGAGGAGGCTGGGAGGAGGCTGGGAGGAGGCTGGGAGCACACTAAGCCTCCGGCTCCATCCTTCCTTTTCTCCTTAACAGCTCATGACTCAGAAGCACTTGGAGTGGGTGGCGTGGAGGGCCCGGAAGCTTGTGCTGAGCCTGGAGTCTAGACCTCAGAAAGCAGGATACCAACGGCCTTGGTCGCACTTATTCCCAGGCGTGTCTCTTTGAGCCACTTGCATCCCGTCCCCTCCCACCCCCCAGTTTCGTCACTTGCAAGGCACATGGGTGGTTAGGAAGAGGAGATAGGAACGGCGGCATCAGGCACTGAACCCAGGCGACGCTGAGCGGTGGCGAGCACAGCAGTGAAAATAAATAACGGTGAGGGGCAGTGGTTCCCTGTTGTCTTAGATCATGATGCTCAAGGACAAGGCAGCTGGCCAAGGGACATGGAGCACACTCCTGAGCATTTCTAGTTCAGAGGACGTCCCTGACCCTGGCCTGATGGCAAAGTGGGCCCCTGACCTGCACAGAGCCCCACACTCCCATCACCCCTGCTTATACATTGGTCTAGTGGGGCAGAGCAGGTACTGTGGAAGAGACCAGCCATTTGGGGAGCAGATGGGCCAAGGTGGGGATTCTCAGCTGCTCTGAACCTTCTGGCAGGTGGGGTCATCCTTAAACCCACGCCAGGTTCCTCTGAAGACATCTCCAGCTGACATGGTCTGAAAAGCTCACAAGGTGCCCACATAAGCAGTTGCAGCCATGGAACAGCCTCCTACCTCCCCACCTCACAGTCTCAATGACCAAGGCTCTGCCGGCCAGAGCAACCCGCCACAGTGTCAGCATATGCCTTGCCTCCCACTGAACAAACTCCCAGGCTCTTGGTCTTGGGCCACCTCGAAGCAGGAGACAATGAGGTCTCTCAAGATGCTTTGTATAGAAAGACCAAACACCCTTTCCCGAGCAGTGCTTCCTGACCATTCTCAAGTACAGTCCCTCCTATACACACAGGACATAAATGGTGCCAACGGAGACGATTCGGCCATTTGTGGCATGAAAAGACTTCTCTGTGTAGGCTTGTTGTGAATTGTTCTTTTTCAGTGGCTTAATTGTCAGCCCTACGCCTGAAAGCAAAGACACGAAGAGTTGTTTTCCCTGAAGGCCTGGGCTGCTCCCCAAGCCTCAGACTGTGTTGGTGAGGAGGTATGTGCTGGGGGGCCACCCAGAACCATCGGCCTCTTCTCAGGGTTCAGGCCTGTTGGGATGCTGAGGGACAGGACCTGGAGGGTGGTAGGAGGTGGCAGGTCCCAGCCCAAGGTGCTTCTTTGGAGGGGCTGTGGCAGGCAGACCTCCTAAAGGCAATGGGAGGCTGGCCACACATTCCCTACCACTAGGGAGACCACCTAAAGGCAATGGGAGGCTGGCCACACATTCCCTACCACTAGGGAGACCACCTAAAGGCAATGGGAGGCTGGCCACACATTCCCTACCACTAGGGAGACCACCTAAAGGCAATGGGAGGCTGGCCATGCATTCCCTACCGCTAGGGCCTCCTGGCTATAGGCCAAGCATGGAGATGTCTTATTTCTCAAGTTCTGTAGTCACAGCCTATTAGGCTTTGCCATTGTTTCCATCTGGAATTAGTTCTGTCCCACTGAGGCTGAGCAAGGTGCTATGATGGCTAATCCTGCTGTCAAAGCACCTGGGAAGAAGGAACCTTCATTGAGGAATATCCTCCATCAGACTGGCATGTCTATGGGGGCATTTTCTTTCTGATGCAGGAGGGCCCAGCCCACTGTGGGCAGTGCCATCCCTGGGCAGCTGGGCCTGGGCTGTGTAAGAAAGGTAGCTGAGGGCTGGAGAGGTGGCTCAGTGGTTATGACCAGTGGATGTTCTCGAAGAGGACCTGGGTTCAATTCCTAGCACCCACATGGCAGCTAACAACTGTCAGGAACTCCAGCTCCAAGGAATCTGACATCCTCTTCAAATCTCTGTGGGCACTGAACAACACAGTGCACTTACAAATATTCAGGCAATACATGCATACAGAGAAAATAAAAATAAAATATTAAAAAAGCCTTTACAAAGAAAGGAGCCAGGTGTGGTGGTGCACGCCTTTAATCCTAGCACTTGGGAGGCAGAGGCAGATGGATCTTTGTGAGTTCAAGGCCAGCCTGGGCTACAGAGTGAGTTCCAGGACAGCTGGGGCTACAGGGAGACCCTGTCTTGAAAAGAGAAAAAAAAAGAGAAAGGAAGGAAGGAAGGAAGGAAGGAAGGAAGGAAGGNATTGTAGCTTATTTCACTTAACAGAATGATTTTCAGTTTCATTTTCTTGTGATATGACTAATGTTCCCTTGTGTGTGTGCACCACATTATCCATTTGTCTACTGATAGACATCTAGACTGCTTCCATTTCCTAGTGTGATGTTATGTTATGCAGAGTTTTCTTTTTCCCTTAAATCTCCTTTCTGAAGTTCACTTTTTTCTTTAATTTTATTTATTTCTGTATGTGTATGAATGTACTGTCTGCATGCAGGTTTGTGCACCCGTGTCGTGCAATGCCGCGGAGGTCAGAAGAGGGTCTCAGATTCCCCTGGAACTGGAGTTCTCCTGGAATTGGAGTTACAGACGGTTCTTAGCCGCCATGTGGGTGCTGGGGATCGAACCCGGGTCCTCTGCAAGAGCAGTCGGTGCTCTTAACCGCTAGGCTATCTCTTCAGCCCTGGGCCAATGTTTTATCACAGCTACAGAAAGCAAACTAAGACAGTGTGGAGACCTGTCGGTGCTGACTTGCACCCCAGCCCAGCAGTGACTTTCAGTGGCCTGACACCCACCTTGCACAGACCTGCTCTTAGATCCCCAGGAGAATCTGCGGCACTGGGAGGAGGTTGGTGCTGTGTGACTGCGTGACGGATGCTGGCCTGCTCAGGGAACGAGGAACTAACTGCTGGAGACACAGTGGGTTGAGTAGACAGGAGACTTCATGGGAGGCCAGGCCAGGGACATTCAAACTCAAAAGCGTTGCACCCAGGAGGTCGATGCATGTGCCCTACACAAGCTGACAGGCTCTGGGAGGTGGAGCACTCAAAAGAAATATTCACTGGGCACCCTAAAACTCAGGGCACACAGAAGCTCTGGTGGAAGGACCCACACATCAGCTAGTACTGCGCCTCTTCCCTGAGATTCTGATTCTAACTGGAATCCGACTGTGGCATCGGCAAGTTTAGAAAATCTGTAATTATCTGTCACTCTGAGGACAGAGAAAACCAGAGCAAGGCTCTAATTCTACAAATGAGAGATGAGGCCAGGAATTTGCTTATGAGAAATGGTTTTCTAAATACTCTTCTGGGTCACGGTGGAGCACAGGTGAGCTTTCTGAGAACAAGTAGTTTGCCTAATACACAGCTCAGCCCTCTGCACTTATACAGACCCAAGCTGTCTTCTGTGCAGCACGGGGTCACTCTGGGCAGGACAGCGGCACAGCCTCCTCTACACACCTGTCTATTTACAACATCTTAGGATAGTAAAACAGATGAAACCAAGATTCACCAGGAAGATCCCACTTGCCTAAAGATGCCTATATCTCTAGAAGGTTCTATAACTTTCATGGTCAACTCAATGTCAGGACTGTCTGGGGAAAATGAAGTAGTTCTAGTTATTGGTGTGTCTATGTGAATGAACCATTTCAGCCTCTCAGTGGTCTTGCCTTCACTGGGGTGTTTCAAGACATGCATATTCTCCTGCATACCAGGGGCCATGTAAGTCAGAGGACAAGGCCTCACTACACACCATACAGAAGGAGAAGATAAGCCAGGGAATGACCTTTGCAAAGACAAACCCAGAGTTCTGTCCCTAAACCCTCTTCCCCAATAAGAACCCTTAGAAATAGTTCCTGGGAAGTTCCCAAGACCCAGCAAATTAGCCAAGATTGGCAGAGCTCTTGGGACAACTCTGACTGTCCAGTTGGGAGCAAGTTTCAGAGCTGCAACAGCAGCACACGCTATGTTTGGTTCTCCTAGACCAACCCTGGTCTGCCAGGCTGCACCGAACTGCTGCCATAGTAAGGACACACCGTGCTTGGCACCACCCAGCCTCCAACTTCTGGAGGATCATGGAGGGCTTGATAGCAGGGCCCACTCTTGTCCCTCAGTCTCTCAAGCTCCATGGACCAAGATATAACCACTGTGACATTTTAAAATTTTAAAAAAACAAGGTAGCCAATTCATTTTCTTGGCCTTGCTAGCCATTTTTTTCAAGTGGTGAGCAGCTGCAGAGAGAGAACATGTCTGTCACTGTAGAGGGTTTCACAGCGCTTGGCTGTTCAAGGCACTAGCTTTGTACAGAACCAAGTCAGCTTGTGTTCAGAGCTAGTGAAAAACTAAGGGCTGAGTCACTATGGTGGTCACCCTTAATGATTATTTATTGGGTACTACGAAAAAAATAAAAAGGAAGAAGAGGGAAGTAGAGGAGGAAGAGGAGGAGGAGGAGAAGAAGGAGGAGAAGAAAGTGGAGGAGGAGGAAGTAGAGGAGGAGGAAGGAGCGGAAGAGGACACTGGGTTTGGTTGATTTCCCTGTCTAGTGACACTTCCAGAGATGTATCAGCATTTGTCATCCTTGTCTGTAAATGCTTGCATTGTGCTGCTTGCTTTCTATTTGACTGTCAATTTAAATGCTAGCTTTAGAGGCTGGCTGTCTGTCCATCTGCTTTACAACACCCTGGCTCTGTGCACATGCGCTGAGAGCATCGGTGGAAGATGCAGTTTCATGACAAAGCTCAATCCTCATGGGGTTGACATTTATGCAGGAACTGGATCAGAATGCAAGAGCCTGATGATGGGGATCTGCATAGCTTTCCCTTTTTTTATATTTCATTTATTATTTTTAATTTTATGTGTATGAATGTATTGCTTGTATGTATGCAAGTACACCCATATCATGCAGTGTCCTCAGAGGGCAAAAGAGGGCAATGAATCTTCTAGAACTGGAGTTACAGGTGGTTGTTTGCTGCTATGTAGGTGCTGGGAACTGAACCCCGGTCCTTTGCAAGAGCAGTCAGTGCTCTTAACCACTGACCCATCTCTCTAGCCCCCAGGTTTCACATTTTAAGTCTTACCTTGAACTCTATAAACTTTTTGTTTTGTAACAATGAGAGAAAAATTGGTGTTGAAGAACTTGTAGAAAAAGCACAGGTGTCTGAGGAGCAGGCAAAGAGCCCACCAGAGTCTGGGTAAAGCTTGGCTTGTATGAATGGGGCTGTGGCTTCTATCCCCAGTACAGGGTGGCAGGGTCTACCAATAAAACGAAGGGTGTAAAGAAGCAGTGGTTGCCTTGGCTAAGAATTGTGTTGGCTCTGATGCTAGACTTTCAAATCCCTGAAAGAATTCTTAGATGAGGCACCCCTGTTTTAGTGAGTTGAAATCAAGTTCCTGAGACACTGGGTTCACATGTCTGTCACATCACTAAGGCCAAAACACAGTCTGAAGGGGGCCAGAGCTAAAGCAGGAAGAGACGAAACTGAACCTGAAAGCAGGATTTGCTAGTTTCAGTGAATGGATTTTTAATTTAAAAAAATTTAAGAATTTCATTCTTTAGACACCTCACCCCCCACCAAACCAAAGAAGTTCCCACTCCATTCCTACAAAATGATGGCCAATCTGCCTAGCAATAAGAAAACTATTAAGAATGAAGTGTGTGTGTGTGTGTGTGTGTGTGTGTGTGTCTGTGTGTCTGTGTGTGTGTATGTAGGCTCACACATGCCATGGGGCACACATGAAGGTCAAAGGACTACCCCGGGTTCCAGTTCTCTCCTTTCACCTGTTTGAGGCATGGCCTCTTGATTGCCACAAGCACATCGGGCTGGCCGGCCCCTGAGCTTCTGGGAGTTCTCCCATCTCTACCCCTCATCCTGCCACAGGAACTCCAGGATATCACCATTCCCTACTGTGTCTATCTAGCTTTACGTGCCTGCTAGGAATCCAAACTCACTCAGATCCTCACCCTTGCAAGGCAAGTGTTTTACCCACTGAGCCATCTCCTCAGGCCCTGAGAAAACTCTTTTGTTTTTGTTTTCTATAGACAGGGTCTCTCTATGTAGAACAAGCTGACCTTGAACTCACAGAAATTTGACTTTTTCTGTCTCTCTATTCTGGGATTAAAGGTATGTACCACCGTAGCCATCGAGAAAATAACATTTAGTACAGTTTGTGTCTCCAACAAAACTAAGCAGGGGAAACGGACAAGCCTGTTTTCTTTAATGCTGTCTGGATGCTGGGTTTCCAGGTAAACAGGAATGGCTTTGGCTTATTTGAAATGACATATACATTTAAGAATCAATTAAGGTATCTGATATAGTTATAATAGGTATGTCAGATACTTCTGTAATGCACATATATCTGTAGCAACAGCGGATATCTCAGCTCTGTTCGCAAGTTAACCCTCCTCTCCCTGGCAACCTAGATGTTTGAAACACACACAGTTAATTAAGCTAAATGTATTTTCTGTTACAGTATTTTCTTTGGTGAAACTGACTTTCATAAGGCTTAGCAGTTACATGCCCTAAGCAAATTCTTCTCATATTCTTCTAGCAAGCAATTAAATCTGAAAATAAACTTTTTATTCAATATAAAGTTAAATTTATTAAAACTCATTTGCACCAGACTACTTGGCTGATCATTGAATTAGTACATACACCAACATTTTTCTTTACCCAAATGTGTTTTTTATTACACTGAAGAAGAACACTCTTACAAGTTTTTTTAAAGCGTATTATCATCTTAATCCACTGCATTACCCTAGTTCTTATTGGAATCAGTGTTGTGAGAAAGGCTGGTCCCATGGCTGTTCTTCTATTCAGTGATCATAACTCTGAACACGCTGCACTTCATGAGTGGGAACTCTGACTCTAGCTTCTGAAAATGCAGTTATGTTGAAACGAAAACATAAGGGCTTCCAGATCTTTCGTAACTGCATTGCAGACATAAAAAGAAAAAAAAGCAAACCCTAGAGGTTGTAATGTCCATGTCTGTGAAACAGCTATACATTCCACTGTTTCTTTGAGACAGGGGACAGGGTCTCCCTATAGCCCCAGCTGGCCTGGAACTCACTCTGTAGACCAGGCTGGCTTTGAACTCACAGAGATCCACCTGCCTCTGCCTCCCGAGTGCTGGGATTAAAGGGTGTGCACTAGTAGGCCCAGCAATTCTGCTGTTTTTTTTTTTTTTTTTGGTTTTGTCT
>VZQC01006589.1:4806656-4997671 GCA_009823505.1 Rhizomys pruinosus
CCTCCTCCCTCCCTCCCCTCCCTCCCTCCCTCCTCCCTCTCTCTCCTCTCTTCTCTCTCTTTCTTTCTTTTCTTTCTTTCTTTCTTTCTTTCTTTCTTTTTTTCTTCTTTCTTTCTTTCTTTCTTCTTTCGTTTTTAGACAGGCTTTCTCCCTGTAGCCCAGCTGGCCTGGGAATACCCCACAGAAACAGGCTGCCTTTTGTACTCTTAGGAATCCACCCCCTGTCTTGGCCTCCCGCGTGCTGGGATTAAAGGATTCACCACCACACCCGCTCCTTATTTTGTTTTGTAGAGGACAGGGTCTTCCCTGTGGGACTTAGATGACCTAAAACTTGAGTAGGGACAGGCTGGCTCAATTCATATCGATCCACCTGTTTGCTCCTGGGGTGGGATTAAAAGCTTTACCAGCACCCACCTGCACACACCAGCTTTTCCCTGGGACTGTGGATTTGATATTCAGGTTCTCGGTTCATAGGCAAACACTCTTACCTACTAAGCCACCTCTCTAATCCTGTATGTATGTATGTATGTATGTACAGATATATGTATATACACACACACACACACACACACACACACACACACACACACACACACACATCACAACCCTCTCCCCATATAACTTGATTAGCAAATGTCAGCCATGGCAGTTCAGACCAGTTAATCCCAGCACTTGGAAGGCTGAGGCAGAAGGATCACTGAAATCAAGGCCGACTTGGGCTAGAGTGAGATACTGTCTCAAAAAATAAAATACCAGGCTGGAGAGATGGCCTAGCAGTTAAGAGCGCCAAATGCTCTTGCAGAGGACCCGGGTTCGATCCCCAGCACCCACATGGTGGCTGAGAACCGTCTGTAACTCCAATTCCAGGAGAACTCCAGTTCCAGGGGAATCTGACACCCTCTTCTGACCTCCGAGGCACTGCACGACACAGGTGCACAAACCTACCTGCAGACAGTACATTCATACACATAAAAAAAAATTAAAATAAAATACCTAGGCTAGCAAGATGACTCAGTGGGTAGAGGTACTTGCTGCCAAGCCTGATAATCTGAGTTTGATCCCTGGAACCTACATGATGGAGGGAAAGAACTGACGTTTGCAAGCTATCCTCTGACCTCTGCACGTGTCCTGTGGTATCCATGCCCCCCCACACACACACAAAAAAAAAATCAATAAAATTTGATTAGCAAAAGAGTCATTGGCTTCATTGGCTTAGAGAAAACAAGGCATACTTGATGAGGGAGGGCTAGACTGCACCTCATCCAAAAGACTGGGCCAAACAGTATCCCCTAGCCTGCCATGGAGTGTGGGGGAGGTCAGCTAATGCCATGGACACCCAGATTCTACACAATCAGCGCCAGAAATGCCAAGTTCATCCACAGCCACCACGACGGCCTCATCTTGTCAGGAACGCCATCATCACGATGACTGCTGTCAGGAAAGGTTGTATTTATTATCATTAGCAGTAGCAGTATTTGTGCATGTGTGTGTGTGAGTGTGTGTTCATGTGGGTACATATGAGGACAGAAGTTAACGCCAGGTATTGTTCTTCAGGCACTGTCCACTTTGTGTTTCTGAGACAGGGCCTTTTGCTGGCCTGGAGCTGACTGAGCAGGCGAGGTTCACAGGGCAGTGAGCCCCAGCAGTCTACCTGTCTCCGTCTTATTTTCATTGATTGATTTAGCTGTTTTTGTTCTTTTTTTTTTTTTAAACATCATGTCTGGCCTGGAACTCACTATGAAAACCAAGCTGGCCTCAGACGCACAGAGATCTGTCTCCCTCTGCCTCTGCATCCCCAGTGCTAGGATTAAAGGCATATGCCACCACACCCAGCAATTTGACTGTTTTGAGACAGGGTCTCACATTGTAGCTCAGGCTAGCATTGAACTTATGGTTATATTCCTACCTCAGCTTCTCAAGTACTGAGTTTGGCAAGACTCATGCAAGAAAGGTGATTAAAAAAATAAATATAAAACTATAAAAGTGTGATCGCTTCATGAATAATTCAATAGGAAGCCTAAAAGAGGGAAAAAAATAATTTGGCTTACTTAACTCATGGCTATTTTTCTGTTTGGTTGTATTTAAAAATAATTTATGTAAAATAGACTTTTCTCTAAATATACCGTGCTTTCCCATATACACATTGAAAATATTTGCATATAGCATGTGTACGTCCTGATACGCACATGGTAAAAACTTAAAAAAACATGGGCTGCATAAATCAGTAACTGATTTTTAATGTACATCAACTTAAACAGATTTGTTTGCAATCTATGAATTCCTCAGGTAGAAAAGATCTTTCTTGGTGGCTGTGGTTTAAACTCTGTGGAGTACACAAACATGCCTCCCACATGAACAAAGAAAGGAAGGATCCAGAAGCTTTGTATTCTAGCCCTGCCTTCGCTATTAAACATCCACCGCGAATGCACTCGAGACTGGCGAAGCTAGCCTGTCATGCTACAGTACACATGATGTTTTGTGTGCTGCCCAAGACATTTTTCTCATGAATATAAGTTGCCTGCCATTTATTATGAGATTTTTCTCCGATTGACACCCCCATTATGTATATTCAGTCAAGCTCAAAGGAGATTTCAAGTGATCAATATACTATTTGTGCTGAAAGTCTATTAGCAGCTCTAGCAGTAAGCTCTGCAGAGAAACAAAAATGGAAGCGGTATGAAGTGAAGGACACAGAAATCTGTGTTTTAGGAAAGGAGGCAGACACAAGGAGGAAGGAAGGGAGGGAGGGGACAGGAGAAATAATTTTATCCAAAAAAAAAAAACAGAGCCCAACCACTTATAAAATACATCAAATCAAATGCCTGAGAATTCTCCCGAAATATCTTAAATTACATTTTGATCCACGAGACAGCAGGGAGGGAAAGGGAGGGGTCTCATTTTCAGAGAATAGGCCGTGCTCCTTTTCAAGAGCACTTGGAAATACTTGATTCCCATAATAAGGTAAAGAGAGTTCCAGCCCCAATAAATCTGTAAAGTCTTTGCATCATCTGATATCTTTGTTGAGGACATTGAGGACATTAACACACGTTCCTTTATTTATTTATTTTTTTGGTCTTTTTGAGACAGGGTCTCCCTTTAGTCCCAGCTGGACTGGAGTTCACTATGTAGACCAGGCTGGCCTTGAACTCACAGAGTTCCGCCTGCCTCTGCCTCCCAAGTTCGGGTATTAAAGGTGTGCGTCACCACATTCCATTTTATAAATTGCTAGTACCATACCCAAAGAGTGTGTGGCCCTTATCAGCTGGGCTGCAGCATTTGGGGTATTGTACTGGGAAGGCAACCAGGGTTTCATGTGACCCCTAAGAATTCAGCTCTGAGGATAGAGGTGTCTACATATTGGGAGCCATCTGCATGAGCTGGGAGATTAGAACATCCAGGGCCACCCAGAAAAAACAGACATCTGAGGAAGTGTCAGTTCAGCGTTGTCGCTCAGACACCAAAGGCTCAAGTTCTATTACAAAGTGTCATGTAGAAGGAAGTCAGTCAAAATCTGGAGTGGTGCTGGCCAGATCCCAGAAAGTCACAGTGCTGGATCATGAATAAACATCTCTGTAGGTTAGACACCCCCCCAGGCAATGTTCCCATTCCTTTCAGTCCCCAGGAAGCCAGAATCTTGGGTAGACAGACTGGAAAATCTGTATAGATCTCTAAAATTATCGATACTTAATTATTTGGTTTGCTGAACTTACAGTTTGAACTATTCTCAGGAGGAAGGGCAGAGTCCACTGTGTCGGGAAAAACCTGAAAGACCAAAACAACAAGAGCGTCAGCAGTTTGGGTGGTCTGGACATGCTGAGAAACAAAGAAGAGTTGCAGTAATTTGACCAAAGTAGAGGAGTTGTGAGCTACAGCTGGGGGGACCTACTCATCAAGATATTTTGAGTCCTAACACCTAGAACTGGACTGCTTTGAAATTAGCAACCTAAAAGATGACACATGGCGGGGGGGGGGGGCTTCCTTCCTTACAGAAACCTCAAAATTCATTCACTGTCTCATCTTGATGGTCCCAAGTCTTGAGATAGCCCAGTTAAACAGAATCATAACCAAGCATCCACAAAAAAGGGCACAAATAAACTCTCTAGATGACCCCAGAGTCTCTTCAAAATGAAAAGCCAACAATCCTAAGCAGTTCTAGTCTGGGTGGGACGGCTGTGCATGCGGCAAAATGTGCGCTCCTAGCGCATTCTTGAATGTTGCAGAAATGTCTGTGCGAGTAGTTAATGTCACAGACTGAAAGGAGCTGAAATTCCAACATGGTGAGGTATGAGCTGGTTTAGGATTTTGTTTGTTAGTTTTGAGAAAAGGTCTGGCCTCAAACACCATGGACCCTTTGGGCTCAGCCTCCTACCACACCCAATCTCCAAATGTTCATTTTAGAGCTTTTCTTTACTGTCTCAATCAAATACACACACACACACACACACACACACACGGAGCATAATATACGAATATGTACATGTATTTTCAAATATGCAAAAGCCAATGATTTTAGAAACCTTACTAGCTGATTTGCAAACTGAATTTTCTTCAAATTCCTTATAAAACACATACAATGAGACATGCTCAAATTTTCCATTTTCTCAGAGGAAAACTCTACACCAGACATCAGATACCTCTCTTCACCCTTCAATCTGCTGCAGTGATCTGGAAAAGCTCACTGTTCATTAACATCAGCTCTCCTGTAAAGGACGCGATCTTCTGGTGGGCTACAACAGTCCAGGTATTTATTCAGTCAGCTCACTGGCTTCACTGGGAGGTGGATGTTCTGGAATGTTCTTCATACAATGTTGTGTGCGCATTTACTGTTGGAACTCAAGGAGGTACTGTTCTGGAACCTTCGCACACTGCAATCAGCAGCACAAGTAGACAGTGCCAACTCCCACAGATAATCACCGCATGTCTTAGGGAAAGACCCTTTGAAGCGGATCTGCCAAGGCACCAGCCTCTGAGAAGAGCCCTAGAACCATCCTGCCAATTTGATTCCCGAAGCTGCTGCTGAAATCTGTTTTGATTTCAGAATGACCTGCAATCACAGGCAATTTTCCTGATTGTGTGTTCCTGGTGACTGAAAACCTTTAAGGTGCTGGGATCAGACAGTGTATTATATGGATTTAAGAGAGGGGAAGAGAGCATGGGGGGGGGATAAGGGGCTTCAATAGCTTTGAGCCGATATTATCGGTTTAGAAAGGAACTTGCAATTTTCACCCGGAGGACCACCTCAAACTAGAAAAACCACTGAAAGCCTGCTTACAGGTCCTCACCTTCAGATCCGTTGACGCACTAATTCATTTAGCGGTCGGGTGAGAGGTATCATTTCTTATCTTTAAATAATTTGTTTACCTTAAAAAATGGATGGTAATCAAATGGGCATATTTTAAAAGATAATTTTTGAATGAATGAATGAAAGAAAGAAAGAAAGAAAGAAAGAAAGAAAGAAAGAAAGAGAGAGAAAGAAAAGCTTTAGACTTCTCTTGGCCAACCCTGCAGTCTGCAGTAGATGATTCGGGGAAGACTGTCTATGAGAAAAATGAATTCTGAATTCATAATGTCTCTCTCTTCAGATGGGTCTTAGTACACTTTTTTGGAGATTGAAAGTAAGATTTGAAATTTTACTTTCTTGCAGAAATGGCTTCCCTCTAGTCAGAGGTGGCACGACTTGGTTCTGTTTGATGCGCCAGGCAGTAAAGGGTTAGTTCATTCATCTGTTTTTTTGTTTTTTTTTTTTTTTCTCCAGTTCTGTGTCTCTGTTCTCAGGAAAATGCCAGGTGCTTAGCTATTCCTTGCATTACCTGAAAACCAGCCTCCACTTCCAAAAAGCGAACTTAGTTTTAAAAAGAAATATTATTAAGAATTCCAAGTAATAGTCTTATTAAGTATTAGTCCTAGGTATTATCTCTTTTAGCCTCCCAGTTCTTAAAATTTAGAAGCAGTTCTCACTTTGTATCTTTTCTCCATCAAAGTCATCCTCTCAAAATTATTAGAAATAGGCATCTTTTCAAGCTGGCAGGTAAAATGGAATGACACTGGGCTTTGAAAACCTGCATCTGGGTTAAAGTCTGCCCTCCAGAAGATTAGTTGAGAATGTAAGTAGAGGTAACACCCCAGCCTGGAAGCTGCCTCTCCCTGCACTGCTGCAATCATTGACTTCCTTCCCTGGTCTTTCATGCAGATGCTCACAAACAGGGTGGGGCTCCCGGTCTTGCACTGCGATGGCAAAGCAGTCTTTGCTGTCAAGAAAACTCAGTTAATCGGTCACATTCCAGTTTTCCAATATTCTTTGCAGATATCTTGGACATAATCATGTGGTTAAGAGTGCTACGGTTTCTGATGAGATGAAAATTGTGATGAAAACCTTTGTGTCAAACCAAATGTGCTGTATGCTCAAGTATGGACGGCAGGTATCGAAATGAAGGTGACAAGTCAGAGTCAGGGGAGAACCTCCTTGGAGAAATGATGTGAGGAGACTGGGTTCTTAGCTGAGGATTAATATATACTATATAATATATATATATATATATATATATATTATACAAGCATGGTTCAAGTCTACAAGTAAAATCTAACTGTGCTAAGCCCTACTGTGCCCTTATGAGTCAGCTGATCCCTGAACAGTTTAGTGGGTACAGCTACAGTAAACGGGCGAGAGCAGCCACTGGACACACCCATTTTCACTGATCCTGGATGATTTTTTTTAAAAACCATCTCCATGCTGCCTGGTGTCTCATCTGCCCTCTCCCTATACCAAGGAAGACCCAGACTTGGGGAAGAGAGGCTACCCTCAGCTCTTTCCTGAGGGTTGCTAGACTAGAGCTTATCTCTTCCTCAATGGGCAACTCCTGACTCATTTCTTTCCAGTCTGCATGATTTCAGCTGACAGTCCTTTCAGGGGCATATGACAAATCAAATTGGCCATCATGGTACTCATCAAAGGAGGGACAGTGTCTTCTGTTCCTGAGGACTGCTTTCTCCCTCCCATCCTATTACAGCCATGGACACACACAGACACACAGACACACACACATACACACACACACACACAGACACACGCACACACAGACACACGCACACATATGGACACACGCATTAAATTTATTTATTTATTTTTCTAGGATTTTGTTTGAAGGGGAAAGAGTGTGGTAAATGATAACTAGATGTAAGTCACCTGGAAGAAAGGAAAGCCACCCAAAGCCACAGAGTCAAAGGCACAGTCTCAGCGATTTGAATTCCTAGACCTTATATTGAAAGCATTCTGATGCCAGTATGACTGGCTTTGGGAAACTTTATGGAAAACACAAAGGGAATATTTTTCACATTTTTCCTCATGATCTAACATCTTTAACACTAATAATTCTTACCCCAAAGCCACAAGGTAAAAGGAATTATTTCCAAGGGGCTGTCAAGTCTCACACCTTGGCAGAACCAACCTGCCGCTACAGTGGCAAATAGGAAATAATGGACGTTGGCTACTTTGTACCGCACTGTCTAGGGCTGATCAGTTTCCCTCCCTCCAGGCATTTACGGTGGCTTTGGGGGTCAGAATGACCAGCTGCAGAGGCTTGGCCCCACCTCGGGCTGATCCTCACGTGGCATCCCCCCCCCAAGCTCGTAGGGCGCACCCAAGCCCCCCCAGGTGCAGCCACCCGCTCCCACCTGAGTGTCTTTTCAACCTTTGTCAAGTATCTCAAGACAAGAATTGCTCAACCCTCCGACCCCCCCCCCATCAAAGCTGTCGCCCAAACCTGAGACTGAGGGGGCTCTAAAAACAGCCCCAGAAGGCGAGCGACTTGAGACTCGCTCTGCAAGCTTGACACAGTCATCACACCGGTCCCCCCCTGGCCTCGGAGGACACACACACTGTCCGAGAGCATTCCACGCCCGCGATGGGCACTCACCCGGCTGCAGGAGAGTCACACTCCACACTCCGTGGTCCAGACTTGCGTCGCGACCTTCGAGGACCGAGCTCTGCGCTGGGTGCCCAGCACGCCCACTCGGGTGCCCAGCGCACCCTGCCTGTGGCCGCAGCGCCTGGCGTGCGGGAGGCACCCGGTGGCAGGAGCGCTGGCCGCCCCTCACGCCCACCCGGCTGTCCCACTCGCGGGGTGTCCAGCGCGTCCTGCAGAGTGGCCGCATCGCCGGGCGTGCGGCGCGCCCACCCGAGTGGCAGGATCACCAGGTGCCCGGCGGGCCCCATAGGGGTGGCCGGATCGGGGATGTCCTAAGTGTGCCCTCCAGGATGGCTCGCATCGCCGGCGCCGGGCAGGGCGGTGGGACCCCAGCAGCTGCCGCGAGGAGCAAGCCCGGGCGGGTCCGCGCCGAGCTCGAGCGAGCGGGCGAGCCGGGCGGGAGGGGCCATTTGTAACCGAGCAGACGCTACCACCGCCCCTTACTCGCGGGGGGCGGGGGCGGGCGGTCAGGTGACAGCGGCCCACCCCGCGCCGCCGAGCCGGGTGGTTCCTGCCCGGGAGGAGCCCCCTGGCGCGCTCTGATTGGAACTCCCGCTGCAGTGGCGGGGGAGGGGGACACGTGACCGCCCGGCCTGGCAGTCCGGCGCGCCCCACCCGCTCTGGGCACCCCATCTTCCTCCTGGAAAAGCCGGGGGACACAGGGAAGGCGGGGGACCACGCAGGGTGCAGCTAGCCCCTTTAGCCGCAGTGCCGGGTGATCCAAAGAGCTGAACGTGGAAAGGGCTCCCACGCAGCCTGCGGGCCTTCGCAGACTGTCCTCCGCCCTGCCCTTGGCCGAAGCACCCACCGCTTGGCTGCAGTACGCCCCCCACCCCCCACCCCCGCACATACTTTGCGGTTAGACCACTGCCAGTTCAGAGTTAAGAGTGACACCTCCCCCCTCACCCCCCCGCACACCCGATTAATGCATCCTAGAGGAACCCAGGCGGTGCAGACACCACCTAACTCTCAGGTCTGCGAGCCCCCTCAGCCCGCCTGGACCACGCCCGGGGACCACGCCCGAGGATGCCTGAGGACTTTCGGGTCTAGAAGCTCAGAGACTCGGGGTCTTGCTCCCTCCCGAGGAGAAGGCAGTGCAGCTTCCATCCTCCCCAGGCCGGATGGAAGGAGAGAGGGCAGTTGGTGATCAGAGTTCAGCTCAAAACTTATGGGAGCATGGAACTAATAAAGGTCAAATTAAAGCATAAGGTGGTGGCGCCGCCAGGGATGCGCCTTTTGGTGGTGGAAAGCCCGGCTCTGAGCCTCGGGTAGCGTTGCTTTGCTCGGGTGCAAACGTCTGCGGAGTTGTGCACTGTTCTAAGCTCTAGTTCTCCGCAGAGCGAGCGGATTCCACAGCCCGGCACTCCATCTCCCCACGACCCCCTCCTAGGCTGCATCATCCGAGATGGCAGGAATTGGGAGAAAATGCGGTGTCACGTCCGCCGCGGTGCCCGCGGACGCGTCTGCGCCAACCCGAGCAGCTCCTGGGGGCCGTGAATCCGGCCTCGGCTCTGCACTTGGGGGTAATGTGGGATATACTTATGTGACAATTAGAAAAGAACTGTCTACCTCTACACTGGCTTTCTAAGTTCTGTCCAAGGGACTTTCCTACTGGTTTTAAATGCGGACTCCGTTTCTGGTCAAGGCCTCCAGGGCGCACGGCTGAGCCCAAGGCATAGATGGGAGATAGGCGAGGCTGGAGCGCTGAACTTTGGGCGCTGCACCTTCGTTCATCGCCTCCACCAGTGAAGCCCCGAATCTCTCGCTCCCAAGGGCCTTTCCAGCACTCTTCTGGTGCCTGCGTGCCATGCCTGGCCTTGGCGGTGCACAGGACACGTGCGCAGGATTGCTTTAGTAGGGAGTTAACTGTATGTACGTATGCTCGGAGCACAAAGGCTAGAGAACTTGGGATGGCACCTAAATGCTACCCATCGTGAGTGAGGAACAGGAATGATAAACGAAGAGACCCGTTAAAGTAATAACCGCCCCCCCCCGCCTTATTTTCCAAGTGGATGCCTCATTATCCTTGGTCTCCTACAAGCTACCATTTCTCCAAACGACACAGGTAGGAGACATCTTTTTAACTAACAGGGGTGAACACCTCGTTTAAATCCACACGTGCATCCCTCTAGAAAGGGAGGCAGAACAGTTTTCTATTTCCAGGTGTTAATTTTGATGACACCGCCAAGTTAAAATAGAGAGTTGACCATGGCAAGAAAATCCCAAGGTATAGGCCTTAAAGTGCATAATAAAAAGAATAAACTTCCTCTCCTAGCCTTCACCGTTAGCGACTTGGGCAACGACTGGGGACCAGCAACCGGAGTGAACACGAACTCTAAGGAGGGCAAGCTGGGAAGGGGCCGGGTGGCTTGTGACACCGCATTTAGAGATGATTCCACAGGTCTGGCGGGGATTCAGGGATTCCTTAGGTAAGATGCGACTCCCAGAAGCCAGTCCCGCTCTAACCGAGGCTCAGAGCCTTGAGATTGTGTGTGTGTGTGTGTGTGTTTTTTAACTTTGAACTCTTTTTTTTCCTTGCAGTGCTTCGTCTTGCGCCTCTGTGAATGACTGCGCGTTTATAAGCATCACACGCACGCACACACACACCCACCCACGCATAGCGAGTCCAGTGCAGCTGGAGATGCGTGACATCTGATTCCGGACTTCCATTCGTTCTGCCCTTGGGCAACACAGAAAGGGAGCTGCCGGATGTGGGGACAGGCTACCGGGAAAGGCCCTCCCCCCTGCTGTGAGGTTGTGGGGCTGTGGCGCTGGGAACAGAGGTGCCGGGCGGACACCTCCCAGTGACTTGCAACGGTGTTGCGCACAGAGACAGAACAAGGCCAGGCAGGGAACTCCAAACTCGGTTCATCTGTCTACAGGGTCACGCCCTGTTGAGAAAGTGTGCAACAGCTGGGAAGGAGATGATTCCGAACCAGGGTCTACTGGGGCCAATTGGTCACCGGGAGGGCGTCAGGCTGGGAGGCTCTCGCAGTCCCGCAGGCTGCGGCTGGCACCGCAGAGCGCGTGCCTTCAGCGTCCTCCTGTGGCACGGCCAGAGGTTTACGGAGCTGTGCGTCTGGAGTGACCACACCTTAGGGCTGTGCAAAGCTGCTTCCAGGTGACTTCGGGGGCGGGGAGGTTAATAAAGTGCAGATCTGTCCTGAAGGGGAGCTGGTGGTGCGCAGCGGTTGACTCTAGGCTGGGATCTTCGGGGTGGGAAGAGGGCGTGGTGGGAAGGGACAAATGGCAGGTTTAGGTTTACCGGAAAGAGGCTGATTTCAGGAGAGTCTCCCTAGCGAGCCAAGCTCTGGGGAGCTTCACTGAGGGTCAACTTTCTCTTCACAACGCCAGGCGTTGACCCCCCCTCCCCCATCCTCCACGTCCCTATGGCCAAATCCCTGCAAGCAGGCCTGTACCAGCAGGAGTCTAGACCTCCATCTCCCCTTTACACGGACGTTTCCGGTTCAATTCCAGAGCTGACCGAGGCGGGCAGGAACCATAGTGCGCTTGGCAAGCCTCTCTCTGCCCACCTGCCGCCTCCTCCGCGCCCACTGCAGGGTTGCTGCGACAGCCGGGACACCGCCTTCTTGTGCCTTCCGCCCCCTCCCCCTCTGCCACACCTCGGCTCACATCCCCACTCCGCCTTTCCTTCCCCGCCCGCTTGGCTGCCGCCCAGCCGGGGACACGTGGATGCGCTGGGCCGGGTGCAGTGGCTGCGGAGCGCACACGACGGCAATCCGCAGCCCCGCAGCGGTGGCTCCAGCTCGGGGTCCACCCACGTGGAACATGCCTGCTTCTGAGGATCCCGGACTCCACTGCGTGTCGAGTTCCCCCGAAACCCCAAGGTGTCCCACAGTTCTAGGTCCATCTCAGTCCCTGCCCCCCATACCTCCCACTGTCCCCAGGTGGGGGTGCGACTGATGTTCCCAGTCATGCCTGGACTAAGCCTCCCGGGCTACCCACCCTGGAGCTGGAAAGAGACCCAGGTAGAGGGGAAGGGGCGCGCGTGGAGAGCGCTTCCAGGGGTCTGGCCGCCATGGGGTCTGCTATGTCCCCAGCCCTGTCCACTGGGTGCCGCCTGCGCCCGGCACGAAACCAAGGCAGTTGCTGCAGAGCTCAGGCCCCGCGGCGCGGGAGGATCCACATCCACGTGCCGCGGTGTGCGCGCCCCCGGCCGGCGGGTGCTCCAGGCCGGCGCCGCCGGGATCTCCATGCCACCCACCCTCCGGGGCTGGTGCGCCGCGCTCCCGGAGCTCGCAGCCTCCTTGGCGTTTCCGCAGCAGCATCTGCGGTCGCCTCCTCCGGGAGCCGCACTGCCCAGCAAGCTGGCCGGCAGCTGCCCGGAGGCCTCACCTCGGCGGCGCTCACCTTGTTCGGTGCGTGGTGGGGGTCGGGTCATTGCTCCAGGGCGGTTCGTCTGTAGCCCACAGCCTCCCGAAAGACGTACAGGAGGGCGTTACCGAGGCCCCAGCAACCGCCTGAAACCGGTCCCCAGCTGGCATTCTGAGTGTACCTTCTTCGGCCTGCCACTCTCCCTGACAGGAGCGGATGCAGAGCTCGGGCTATTTCTTTCTGGGCTTGCTTTTTCGCTCACATCAACGCCCACCTATACACACACCTGATTATGGATAGGCCAGACCCGGTATCCTCTTGGCCCTCTGTCAGTTCCAACACTATAGCTAGCTGAGAGGGGTGGCACTTTAAAGCAAGGTGATGCCCCCCCCACAATTAAAAAAATAATCTACTACCCCTTGCCTTTGTATGCTTCTGAGGAGTGTTACTGTGTATATTCAAGAATATATACAGCTCAGTAGCATTCACCAAGGTAAAACAAAATTAGACTCAAGTATTTTGACGTGAGTGTAGATTCATATGCAGTTTTAAGAAGGAATACAGTTTTTGAGACAGTCTCATACAGCCCAGGCTTGCCTCCTACTGGAAAGGTAGTCAGGGATGACCTTGAGCCTGTGATTCTTTGGCCTTTACTTCCTGAATGCTGGGATTATGTGTGTACCACCTTTATGTTGTCCTGGGGATCGGCCTCAGGGCTTCCTGAATGCTAAGAAAGCACCTTACCAACTGAACTGCATGCCCAGGCCTGTGCAGGCTTTTAACAATGCTAACAACCTTGGCAGCTGCATGTAGCAGGCAGTATTACATTGGTGGTAGCAACACAGACTCAGGATCTCTCTCTCTCTCTCTCTCTCTCTCTCTCTCTCTCTCTCTCTCTCTCTCTCATTTCTGTGTTTTTATTTTCACACAGGAAATTTTGTGTAGCCAACATCACAACCAAGATAAAGGTCACCAGGGTTTATATTGGTGCACCTGCCTGGGTGGGGGGAAACTCCCCCTGATAATCTATTTTCCATTTTCCCAAGTTTTGTCATTTGAAGATTGCTGAATAAATGAAATCATGTAATAGTCATGTGATCTTTTCAAAAATTTTTTGGATTCACTGTCAATTCTAATCCATTCAAATTTTTGTATATAGGTCAAGTGTTTGTGTATAGTCAATAACCTTTTTTATAACTGGATAGTATTCCTGGTGTAGAGGTACCAGAATGATTGAGAAACTGTTCAATCAGTCACTGTTAGTTTTGGTGGAAAGATAAAATTTCTCTGGGATAAATGTCTGTGAGCGTACCTGCTGGGCTGTATGCTAGCACAGGTTTAGTTTTGTAAGAAACTGCTGGATTCTTGTAGAACACTGCTTCACAGCAGCGATTTGTGATGCCCCAGTGTCTCCTCAGAATTTGGTGCTGTCAGTATTTTGTATTTTAGCCATTCTGGCAGATGTAATAGTATCCCAAGAAAACTTGAATTTCTGTAGTGGTCAATGGTGGACATCTTTTTATACTGATTGGGCACATCTATACTCTGTCCTTTGCTTTTGTGAAATGCTTGCTGACATCTTTTGCCATGTTCCACTTAGAATTTTTTGTTTATTTGGTTTATTTTTTTTTAATTTGAAAATGTTTTATTAGTATTGCTTTCTGAGGTGGTTTGAATAAATGTCCCTCATAGGCTCCAAGTACTTGGACATTTTGTCCCCAGTTGGGGGGCTGTTTCTGGAGACTTAGGAGGATGCAGCTTTGCTGGGGGGTGGGGACACTTTGAGAGTTCCTAAGCTTTGATGGGATTTCCAGGTTCTCTCCCTGCTTCCTGGGCCTGCCTGAAGATGTGATTGCTTGGCTTTCTGCTCTAGCCACCTCTGCCACCATGTCTCCCCACCATGACAGATTCTAAGCCCTTTGATACCGTAAACCAAATAAACTCTTCTGTAAGTTGCCTTAGTCATTTTTTTTTCTTTCACAGCAACAGAAAGTAACCAATACAGAAGTTGGTATCAAGAGAGTGGAGTGCTGTTGTGTAGATGTGGATTTTTGGAGTAAGGTGGTAGATCTTGGAAGTTTGGACTAAGTGTTTGAATGCTGTAAGTGTAGCTGGCCATTCTAGTGGGAGCCTAGAAGGAAGTAGTGCAGAGAACAATGTACTTCCAGAGGGGGAAAAAGGACTTAAATAGCAATCAAGATATCTTGGCAAAGATTCTGGCTGCCTTTTGCCTACACCCTAAGAGCTTGCCTGAGGCTAAGTTGAAAAGGAATGGGCCTTTAATCCTAGTTCTCCGAGGCAGAGGCAGACAAATCTCTGTGAATTCAAGGCCAACCTAGTCCACAGAGTGAGTTCCAGGTCAGCTGGGGCTACAAGGGAAAAAAAAGAAAAAGAAGAAAAAAGAAAGAAAGAAAGAAAGAAAGAAAGAAAGAAAGAAAGAAAGAAAGAAAGAAAGAGAAAGAAAGGAAGGAAGAAAGAAAGAGAGGGAGAAAAAGAAAAAGTGATGGACTAATTTCTTTGGTGAAGGAAATTTTAAGACACCCTAAGGTAGAATCAGTGGCATGGCTATTAAGGGTGAATATTATCCAGATCCACAGGGGAAAAAGAGCAAATGGGGCAGAAGAAAGGCAGAATGTACAGTTTGGAGAGTAAGAAAGCACTAATTAGGCAGTTAAAAGTGTTGGAGGCTGGGGCTGGAGAGATGGCTCAGTGGTTAAGAGCACTGACTGCTCTTGCAGATGACCTGGGTTCTATTCCCAGCACCCACATGGTGGCCAGGCATGGTGGTGCACATCTTTAATCCCAGCACCTGGGAGGCAGAGGCAGGTGGATCTCTGTGAGTTCAAAGCCAGCCTGGTCTACATAGTGAGCTCCAGGCCAGCTGGGACTAAAGGGAGACCCTGTCTCAAAAAAAAAAGTTGAAGACCTATGATAAAGGAGAGGTTCTCTTTGACAAGGAGATTGGAGCCATTAAGGAGAGGGCTATAGATTTGTACTTAGACAATCCAAAGAGTTCCTTCAGGGCAACTCCACACTCAGTTAAGCCTCCAACTTGTGAATTAAAAAGCCTAAGGAGGTTTCTGTTCCTAGAAAACTGCTATGGACAAAAGCTGTTGGTAATAAGGATGAAGTAGGCAGGAGTCCAGCCCAGACTGGCAGTGTGATTCATGTGGTGCTGGCTTTAGAGGCATGAAAGATGCAAGAGTGCCAGTGTTCTGTTCTTCCTATGTGGTTTCAGAGAGCCACTGAGGCCAGGTAGCATGCAGCAAGGGAATCTCTGCATAAAGAAGGCTCTGATAGGCCAAGAGGCCTTGACAGGCCATTGTGTGAAGCCAAAGCTTTGTTTGCAGTAGAGACCTTAAGACTTTGGAGATGCTGGAGCTGTGAGACATCTGCCAAGGAGAGCTGCATACAGAGAGTGGTCCCAGGCTAAGAGAGAGATGTTTGTTGCATGCAGAAAACCTAGAGGGGCTGAGCCATCTGAGCCCTTTGGAAATAAAATCCCAGAAGTCAGATATGGAACTACTGGCTTTGGTGTTTTCCCTGCTGGTTTTCAGTCTCATTTTGGTCCAGCATTTCCTCACTGGGCCGCCATTCCTCTTGGATTGGGAATGTGTATTTGTTTTCATTGTATGTTGGAAATATGTAATTTGTCTTCTGATTTCACAGGGACTTACAGTTAAGAGAGTGCCCTGAGTCTCACAAGAGACTTTGGACTCTGGACTTTTGAATAGTGTAGAGACTGCTAAAGACCATGGGGACATTTAAGACTGGACTAAACAAATGCATTTTGTATTTTATATGGTCATGAGCCTATGGAATGTGGTGGTTTGAGTAAGTGTCCCCCATAGGCTCCAAGTACTTGGACATTTTGTCCCCAGGTGGTGGCGCTGTTTTGGGAGGCTTTAGGAGGTACAGCCTTGCTGGAGGAAACATGTCACTGGAGGGGGGGTGGCGAGAAGTCTTAAGCTTTGTGTCTGTTTCCTGTGCTCGCCTGAAGATGTGGTCACTTGGCTTTTTGCTCTGACCACCTTCGCCACCATGCCTCCGCAATATACCTTTTTTTTGTCTTTTTGAGACAGGGTCTCCATGTAGCCCAAGCTGGCCTGGAACTCGCTGTGTAGACCAGGCTGGCCTTGAACTCACAGAGATCTGCCTGCCTCTGCCTCCCGAGTGCTAGGATTAAAGGTGTGTGCCACCATGCCTGGCATACTTTTTTTTTAACTAATATAGTTTTTTTTGTTGTTGTTGGTTTTTTTTTGGTCTTTTCGAGACAGGGTCTCCCTGTAGCCCCAGCTGTCCTAGAACTCACTCTGTAGACCAGGCTGGCCTTGAACTCACAAAGATCCACCTGCGTCTGCCTCCCGAGTGCTAGGATTAAAGGCATGCACCACCACGCCCGGCATTAACTAATATAGTTTTTAAAATCACATGAGAAAAAAAAAAAAGCCAGCCGTTGTGGTGCACGCCTTTAATCCTAGCACTCAGGAGGCAGAGGCAGGTGGATCTTTGTGAGTTCAAGACCAGTCTCGTCTACAGAGTGAGTTCCAGGACAGCTGGGGCTACAGGGAGACCCTGTCTCGAAAAGACCAAATAAAACAAAATAAAATAAAATCACATGAGTGCATTGCAAGACTTTGTATAGGTGGAGAATTTGGAAGGGAAGTGAATAGCAAACTCACATTATAGGAGCTGTGGGAAACTTCACATCAAAAGGAAAGCCTCTTGGTGCCTGGTGATGGGAGAGATCCAACATCAAGGTATGGCTATCCAGAACCTCGTGTGGAGTGAGGACCACAGCCGGGCCTCAGGGGTGTGCGAGGTCCATTCCAGAGAATCCGTCCTCCCAAGACCAGACTCTGCACATAACAGAGGCCTCCCCTCTCCTGAGCATAAAAGGGAAAGCCTGTGTCATGAAGAACCAGGAACTTCAGGGGAGGTGGCTGTGGGGAATGCAGTCACTCAGAGGAGCCTGGAAGTGCTGCCCAACATCAGGAAGTCCTCCATGCTCTACTCCGATCCACCATCAGCCTATGGCCAGAGGAATGTGGACCTGTGGCTCATGGTAGGGGTCCGAGGTTCAGGCTCATGTGAGGGGACCATAGCTCCAGTTCATAGGAGGGGCCCACAAATCTAGCTCATGAGAGAGGGGGCTATAGCTTGAGTTCGCAGAGGAGACCACAATTCTGGCTCATGACAGGGGGCACCACCTCAACTCCCAGGACAGAACGGCAACTCCAGCTCATGGAGAGAGCTCCAGGGGAGGACTACAGCTCATAGGAGAAGACCACAGCTCCAGGGGGAACCACAGCTCATAGCAGAAGACCACAGCTCCAGGGGAGGACCACAGCTCATAGGAGAAGACCACAGTTACAGGGGAGGACCACGGCTCATAGGAGAAGCCCACGGCTCCAGGGGAGGACCACAGCTCATAGGAGAAGCCCACGGCTCCAGGGGAGGACCACAGCTCATAGGAGAAGACCACGGCTCCAGGGGAGGACCACAGCTCATAGGAGAAGACTACAGCTCATAGGAGAAGACCACAGCTCCAGGGGAGGACCACAGCTCATAGGAGAAGACCACGGCTCCAGGGGAGGACCACAGCTCATAGGAGAAGACCACAGCTCCAGGGGAGGATCACCACTCATAGGAGAAGACCACAGTTACAGGGGAGGACCATGGCTCATAGGAGAAGACCACGGCTCCAGGGAGGACCACAGCTCATAGGAGAAGACCACAGCTCCAGGGGAGGACCACCACTCATAGGAGAAGACCACAGTTACAGGGGAGGACCACGGCTCATAGGAGAAGACCACGGCTCCAGGGGAGAACCACAGCTCATAGGAGAAGACCACAGCTTGAGGGGAGGACCACAGCTCCATGTTTGTAGCAGGGGGCCATAGCTCCAGCACATCAGAAGGGACCACAGCTTCATCTCAAAGGAGGGCTTTAAAAAAAATATGTGTATGAGTGCTTTGTCTGCACATAGGTGTGTACCACATGAATGCAATACCCACAGAGGCCAGAAGATGTCAGATCCTCTAGAACTGGAATTACAGGCAGTTGATAGCTGTCCTGTGAGTGCTAGGAACTGAACCCAGGTCCTCTGCAGAAGCAGCCAGTGCTCTCCAACCCCGTTTTGTTTGTTTCAGCACTGGGGTTTGACCCTCAAAGCCTCATGCATGCCAGATAAGGACCCAAGGACTTGTTAACTTCTAGCACAGGTCCTTTGTGAAGTGTTTGTGAATGTTTTGTCTCAGTTCCAGGATTGCTCACTCATCTTCATGGGTGTTTCGAGAGCACACGTTTCCAGAGTGCATAAGACTCAACTTATTAATCTTTCATTTTGTGCATTTTGGCTTTTGATATCTCTAAGTCCTAAAGTTTTAGAATAAGTTTATTTTTTATATGTGGGGCAGTGCACATGCCACAGCATATGTGTGGAGGTTAGACGACAACTTTCAGGAGTTGGTTTTCTTCTTACGCCATGTGAGTCCCAGGTTGTCAGGCTTGGCAGCAAGCACCTTTACCCAAGCCATCTTGCTAGTCCAGGAATGGATTTTATAGCTTTATATTTTACATTTAAGTCTGTGATTCATTTGGAATTAATTCTTCTATAAAAGTTAACTTATAGTATAAGTTTAATTTAAGGTATGTTTTCCTGATGGTTGGGCATGATGGCACTTACCTTTAGTCCCACCACCAGAGAGACAGAGGCAAGTAGATCACTGTGAGATTGAGGTGAGCCTGGAATGGTCTACATATTGAGTTCCAGGCCATCTGGGGCTACACAGTGAGTCCTTGACTAAAAAGAAAAAACAAATGAAAAGATGCATTTTCCTGCTGATGGGAACCCAAATTGTCCTAGAGCCATTTGTTGAAGAAGCAACATACTATTCCTCCTCCATAGAATTTCTTTTGCAGGCTTGCAGAAACAAAGCAAAAAAACAAAAACAAAAACAAAAACACCCAACAGAACCAGCTGGGAAGTCAACAAGATGGCTCTGCAGGTAAAGCATTTGGCAAGAAAGCCTGAAAACCTGAAAAATAGGAGAGAGCTGAGTCCACAGAGTTGTCCTCTGGCTTCCGCATGTGTGCTAAGATATATGAATCTCTCTCTCTCTCTCTCTCTCTCTCTCTCTCTCTCTCTCTCTCTCTCTTTCTGTGTCTCACACACATACAATAATGGTAATAGACTTTAAATCCAGTTAACATACTTGTGTGGGTCTCCTTCTGTGTTCTGTATTTGGCTTCATGAATGCTGTCTCTAGTCTTTCACTGATGCAAACCTGCTTTGTCGCTCTATTGTCAGCAAATGATCACTCCCACTCAATTCTTTTCTTAAAGATTGCTTTAGCCATTCCATATACAAGACAGGAAAAGGAACTTGCTAGGCTTTTGCTAGAAATTGCATCATCTGTAGATCAATTTTGGGGAAAGGCAGTCTACATTGATTCCATATGAATACAGTACATCTCATAAATTATTTATGCCTTCATTTATTTTTTAATTGGCATTTCAGAATTGTTTTTTAGATTTATACCCAGGGCTTTCTTCTTCTTTGAAACAGTTGTAAATGTTACTGGATTTTATATTTGGTTTCCATATGATCATCATTAATGTACAGAAACGTCGTGGCACACGCCTTTAATCCCAGCACTTGGGAGGCAGAGGCAGGCAGATCTCTGTGAGTTCAAGGCCCGCCTGGTCTACATAGTGAGTTCCAGGTCAGCTGAGACTAAAGGGAGACCTTGTCTCAAAAACAAAACAAAACTAAACAAAAATTACATATCAACCTTGAAGGTTGTAACCTTGCAGAGGCTACTTGTCACGTCTAGGAGTTTCCTGTGGAGACCGTCAGGTTGCCTGAAAGCAAGGCCATTTGTATTTCTTCCTTTCCAGCTGTATTTTTTTTTCTTGTCTTACTTCAGTGGCTAAACTCCTAGTTCTGCGTTAGGCGGGAATGGTAGGATAAATGTCTCTGCCTTGCCCCTGATCTTCAGGGGAAAATTATCCAGTCATTTGCCTTGAATTATTCTAGCTACAAAATTTTTGTAGACATTTTTGATCGAATAAAGAGAATTTTCTTCCATTCTGAACTTGGTTAGAAATTTCATAGAAAGAGATACTGAAGTTTTGTGAAATGTTTTCTTTGTATCAACTGAAATTATTCTATGATATAATGTATTGGTATTACTGATTTTCAAATCTTGAATCAAATCAATCTACCTGAATATATATCCCTATGAAGATGATTCAGCAGTTGAGAGCACTGGGAGGACCTGGGTTCAGTTCCCAGCATCCACTGGCAGCTCACAACCACCTGTAACTCCAATTCCAGGCGATCTGACACAATCTTCTGGCCTCTGTGAGCATTGCATGACACAGGTACGCTGACATACATGCAGGAAAAACACTTCTACATGAAATAAAGTAAACAAAAATTTAAATTTAATAAATAAGTTTTCTTATACATATTTGGTCTCAATTTTCCTGAGGATTTTTGCCTCCGTCCATGAGAGACACTGGCATAAACTTTCCTACTTTTCCCCTCCCTTTGTCCATTGTCTGGTTTTGCTTTTTTTTTTTCCACATAAATTTATTTATTTATTTATTTTTAACAAATCTAGACCCGTGTTCCCGCCCATTCCCCCACCCCGCCAGAGCTCATGCATTCTGCCAAACATGCTTTTCGTCTCTTAGTCTTTCTCAATATTTTCCATGGGGAAGTTGACTGTTTTGAGCAGAAGTTCACTGTTTCAGTCAGTTCTTTGATGCAGTCTTTTCTGTTGTTGTTGTTGTTTCCAAAATGCATTACGCCCAACTGCTTTGTACAAAAGCTCAGGGGGCCCTACACAAGAAATACTTACAACTGGGTAATTGGCACTAGCATCCACAGATGAGGGATACCATTCGTCGTTTGTTTTTCTGGGACTGTGTTACTTCACTCAGCATGATGTCCTCTAGCTCCAGCCATTTTCCTGCAAAGCTCATGATGTCGTCTTTCTTTACTGCTGCATAGAACTCCATTGTGTAGATGTACCACATTTTCTCTATCCACTCGTCAGTTGAGGGGCATTTAGGTTGGTTCCAGCTCCTTGCTATTGTGAAGAGAGCTGCAATAAACATGGCCGTGCATGTATCTCTGTGGTGGCGTAAGTCTTGAGGGTACATGCCCAGGAGTGGTATGGCTGGGTCGGGTGGCAAGTTCATTCCAAGTCTTCCAAGGGTTCTCCACACTGCTTTCCATAGTGGCTGTACGAGTTTACATTCCCACCAGCAGTGGATGAGTGTTCCCCTTTCCCCACAACCTCTCCAGCACTTGGTATCATTTGTTTTCTTGATCCTAGCCAGTCTTATTGGAGTAAGATGATATCTTAAAGTGGTTTTCATTTGCATTTCCTTAATGATTAGTGATGTTGAACAGTTCTTGAGGTGTTTCTCAGACATCTCTAATTCCTCACTTGTGAAGTCTCTGTTCAGTTCTTTGCTCCATCTATTGAGTGGGTCATTTGTTTTCTTTTTTCTTTGTTTTTTGAGTAGTTTATATATTCTGGAAATCAATGCTTTGTCAGATGTATCTGCAGTGAAGGTTTCCTCCCACTCTGTGGGATTTCTCTTCACTTCCTTGATTGTTTCTTTTGATGTACAGAAGCTTTTGAGTTTGATGAGGTCCCATTTGTCAATTGTCGACCTTAATTCTTGTGCAGCTGCTGTCTGATTTAGGAAGTCTTTTCCTACGCCTATGTCTTGTAGTCTGCTGCCAACTTTTTCTTCTATCACCTTCAGAGTTTGGGGTTTCACGTTGAGGTCTTTAATCCATCTGGAGTTGACTTTTGTACAGGGTGAGAGGTAGGGGTTTAATTTCATTCTTCTACAAGTGGTGATCCAGTTTTGCCAACACCACTTGCTGAAGATGCTGTCTTTTCTCCATTGTGGTTTCTTGGCCCCCTTGTCAAATATGAGATGGCTGAAATTGTATGTGCTCAGATTTGGATCTTCGGTTTTGTTCCATTGGTCAACAGGTCTGTTTTTGTGCCAGTACCAGGCTGTTTTTATGACTATAGCCCTGTAGTATAGTTTAAAATCTGGTATAGAGATCCCTCCTGTGTAGCTCTTTTCACTCAGGATTGATTTGGCTATTCGGGGTCTTTTGTTTCTCCAAATGAATTTAAGAACTTTTGTTTCCAAGCCTGTGAAGAAACTCTTGGGGATTTTGATTGGGATTGCATTAAATCTATACAAGAGTTTTGGTAAAATGGACATTTTTACAATGTTAATTTTCCCAATCCATGAGCATGGGAGGTTTTTCCATCTTCTGAGGTCTTCTTCAATTTCTTTCTTTAAGGGTTTAAAATTTTTGTTGTAGAGGTCTTTGGTGTCTTTGGTTAGGTTTGTTCCTAGGTATCTTATTGTTTTTGAGGCTATTGTGAGTGGGAAGGTCTCTTTGAATTCTTTCTCCAGTTGCTTGTTCTTGGTGTAAAGAAAGGCCATTGATTTTCTAAGGTTAATTTTGTATCCTGCCACTTTGCTGAAGCTGTTAATCGTTTCTAGGAGTTTTCTGGTGGAGTTTTTTGCATCTCTTAAGTAAACAATCATATCATCAGCAAATAGGGATAGTTTGACTTCCTCTTTTCCAATTAGTACTCCTTTAATATCCTTTTCTTGCCTTATTGCTCTAGCAAGTGTTTCAAGCACTATATTGAAGAGGAGTGGTGATAGGGGGCAGCCTTGCCGAGTTCCTACCTTTAAAGGGAATGTTTCCGTCATTTCCCCATTTAGGATGATATTGGCTGTGGGTTTCCTGTATATGGCTTTGATTACATTGAGGAATGATCCCTCCAATCCAATTCCTTCTAGGACTTTAAGCATGAAGGGATGCTGGATTTTGTCAAAGGCTTTTTCAGCATCAATTGAGATGATGGTGTGGTTTTTGTCTTTGATTCCGTTTATGTGTTTGATGATGTTTATTGATTTTCGTATGTTGAACCATCCCTGCATCTCTGGTATGAATCCAACTTGGTCATGATGGATGATCTTCTTGATGTGGGTCTGTATGCGATTTGCCAGTATTCTGTTTAGAATTTTGGCATCTGTGTTCATGAGGGAGATGGGTCTATAATTCTCCTTTTTAGTTGGATCTTTGCCTGGTTTTGGTAATAGAGTGATGTTGGCTTCATAGAAGGAATTTGGGAGAATTCCCTCTGATTGTATACTTCTAAACAGTTTCAGAAATAATGGTTGTAGGTCTTTTTGAAATGTTTTATAGAATTCTGCTGTGAAACCGTCTGGGCCTGGGCTTTTTTTAGTTGGGAGGCTTCTTACTACATCCTCTATTTCTTCATATGTTATGGGTCTGTTTAAGCTGCTGGTCTCCTCTTGGCCAAGCTTTGGTGATTCCCAAGATTTCAGATATTCATCCATTTCTTCTAGATTTTCAAACTTGGTAGAATATAGGTTCTTGTAATATTCCCATATAATTTTCTTGATCTTTTCCTTGTCCGTTGTGATATTTCCCTTTTCATCACAGATTGTATTGATTTGGAGTTGTTCCTTCTTTCTTTTTGTTAACTGGGCTAGAGGTCTGTCTATCTTGTTTATTCTTTCAAAGAACCAACTTTTGGCTTCATTGATTTTTTGTATTGTTTTCTTTGTTTCTATTTCATTGATTTCTGCTCTGATTTTTGTTATTTCTTCCTGTCTGTTGCGTTTAGGGTTCATCTGTTGTTGCCTCTCAAGTGCTTTTAGCTGTAGTGTTAGATCATTCACTTGTGCTCTTTCTGTTTTTCTAATGTAGGCACCCAGGGCTATAAATTTCCCTCTTAGGACTGCTTTTAAGGTATCCCATAAGTTTTGTTGTGTTGTATTGTCATTGTCATTCAGTTCCAGGAATGTTTTTATTTCTTTCTTTATCTCTTCCTTGACCCATTCATTATTCAAGAGTGTGTTGTTTAGTCTCCATGTGTTCTTGTAGGCAGGAGGGCTTGTCCTGGTGTTGATGTTGAGCTTCATTGCACTGTGGTCTGACAGGATGCATGAAATTATTTCAATCTTTTTGTATTTGTAGAGGTTTCTTCTGTGTCCCAGGATGTGGTCGATTTTGGAGAATGTTCCGTGGGGTGCTGAGTAGAAAGTGTATTCTCTGGTATTAGGATGGAATGTTCGGTAGAGGTCTATGAGGTCCATTTGGTGTATCATATCGTTCAGTTCAGATGTCTCTCTGTTTATTTTTTGTCCTGTTGACCTATCCAAAGGACTCAGTGGGGTATTGAAATCTCCCACTATGAGTGTGCTGGGGTTAGTCTGTGACTTGTGGTCCTGGAGAATTGTCTTTATAAAGTTTGGTGCACCAGAATTTGGGGCATATATATTCATAATTGTGAAATCTTCTTGGTGGATTGTTCCTTTGATGAAAATGTAATGGCCTTCTTTGTCTCTTCTGATTTCTTTTACTTTGAAGTCTATTTTATCCGATATTAAAATAGCAACACCTGCTTTCTTTTTGGTACCATTTGCTTGGAATATTTTTTTCCATCCCTTCACTTTAAGGTGGTGCCTGTCCTTGAAGGTAAGATGTGTTTCTTGCAGACAGCATATCGATGGATTCTGTTTCCTAATCCAGTCTCCCAGTCTATGTCTTTTGATTGGGGAATTTAGTCCATTAATATTTAAGGTTATGACTGATAGGTTTGTGTTGCTTCCTTTTGCCTTATTATCCATCTGCGGTTTTGATTTAGGTTTCTACTTCTGCAGTTATGCTTTTATTGATTTCTCCTTCTAGTTGCCTGGGGTTGGTTGCTCCTTTCTTCTGTTCTTTGGATTGCTTCAAGTATTCTCTGAAGGGTTGGTTTTCCGGACATGTATTCTTTCAAGTTGTTTATGTCATGGAAGATTTTCCTCTCTCCTTCCACTATGATTGACATTTTTGCTGGGTATAGTAACCTGGGCTGGCATCCATTGTCCCTCAACACTGGGAATGCTTTGCTCCAGGTTCTTCTTGCCTTCATCGTTTGCTGTGAGAAGTCCGTTGTTATTCTGATAGGTTTCCCCTTATAGGTCACTTGTTGTTTTTCTCTTGTCGCTTTAAGAATTTTCTCTTTGTTTTGGGTGTCCAGCATTTTAACTATGATGTGGCGTGGAGAATTTCTTTTCTGATCTTGTCTGTTTGGAGTTCTATGTGCTTCTTGTATTGGTATTGGTTTGTCCTTTTTTAGTTTGGGGAAGTTTTCATCTATTATTCTGTTGAAGATCTGATCAATACCTTTCTCTTGGGATTCTTCTCCTTCCTCTATTCCTATGATGCGGAGGTTTGATCTTTTCATAGTGTCCCACAGCTCCTGGTTGTTCCATTTTTGTGTATTTTTAAATTTTTCATAATCTTTCCTTGAGGTTTTTAGTTGTTCTGTGTTGTCCTCCAGGTCTGATATTCTTTGTTCTGCTTCCTCCATTCTGCTTCTGAGGCTTTTTTCATTCCTTTCCTCTTGAATGGATGAGTGTTTGATTTCCTTTTTCATTTCCTCTTCTGATTTCTTTAGTGTTTCTATTTCTTTTTGGAGCTTCTCGATCTCTTTTTGTAGCTCTTTTGTTTGCTGGTTGGTTTCTTTTTCTTTTTCAGCATGGGATCTTTTCAGTGTTTCTACTTCCTTCCGGAGCTTGTCATTCTCTCTCTCTCGGTCCTCATTCTCTTTTCTTAGTTCTTTAATTTGTTCTTTATGATCTTGTAGTTCTTTAAGTATGTTCCCAATTGTGTTTCTGATGTCTGTGTCCTGGGGCATCCCCAGAGGGATCCCACTGCAGGAGTCTTCCATAGGGTTGGTAAAGCTTAGCGTGGGATTATCCTGCCCCTTTCCAGTGTAGTCTCTTCTTCGTGATCCTGGCATATGGGCTTCTCCTTGCCTGTATTCCAATGTGAGTCCTAAATGCCTCTTCACTGTTGCCTCCTTCAGATGCTTCTTCGTAATCTCAGTTGGCGTGGGGGGGCGCTCTTCAGCCCGCGCCCCGGCACCTTCTGCTGGGCTCAGGAGATCTCCTGGTTTTGCTTTTTATAATTTGATTGCAGAAGAGGGCATTGGATCCCTCGGAGCTGGAGTCACAGGTAGTTTTGAGTCACCTGACGTGGTGCTGGCAACCGAGTTCAGGTGCTCTGCAAGAATAGTGAGTCTTAATTGCTAAGCTACCTCTCCAGACCCCCACCCCCTTATGTCACTTTTAATAATGGCAGGATCTGTGGTGATCTATTACTAGTTGCCCTCCTGGTATTGGTAATCTGTGTTTTGCTCTTTTAGTTTTTGTTAGTCTTGCTAGGGATTCATCAATTTTATTGATTTCATTGAATGGTCAGCTTTTCATTTAATTTTTTTTCTATTGTGTTTTTTCAATTTACTTTCTGTTTTATGCATGTATGTGCATGCTGGTGCATGCTGGTGCCATGTACACATGTATGCTTGTGCATGTGGAAGCCTGAGGACAGCCTCAGAAATTATCTTTAGGAATACCATCCACCTCCTTTGAGACAGGGTCTCTGATTGGCCTGGAGCTCACCAAGTAGTCTGGCCTGGCTGGGCCCAGGGGCCTCCTGCCTTTGCCTCTCCAGAGTTAGGATTACAAGACTGTGCCACCATGCCTGGCATTTTTATGTGGGTTCTAAGGATTGAATTAAGATCCTTGCATTTGCAAGGCAAGTGCTTTACCCATGGAACCATCCCTTAGTCCCCTATTTTAAATTTTATTATTAATCTTCTTTATTTTTTCTTTCTGTCTGTTGTTTTGGGTTTGCTTGGCTGTACTTCTCTGGCTTCTTTGGAGAGGAACCCACATTGCTGGCTTGAACATTATCTTCCATCTTCTGTAATCACTTAGTGCTATAAATTTCCCTTCGCTTTAACTGTGTCTCAATATTTTTGACAGGTGTTTTCATTATTATTCAGCTCCAATACATTTAAAATTTCTTCTGAGACTTTCTCTTTGACCTACAGTTTATTTATAAGTGTGTCGTTTAAATTCCAAATATTTGAAGATTTTTTTCTGTTATCTTTGTGGTTGATGACTAGTTTGGTTCCACTACAGTCAGAGAATACACATTATACAATTCAATTTACTTAGTTTCGAGAGGTTTGTCCTATAAAGCAAGATAACATCTATCTATGTGAAATTTCCTTAGATTTTTGGGCAAACCCCATATCAAAGAACATGAAAACATGACACTGCTGTTTGCCTGCTTGCCACCCACATTTAGGTTTCAAAAAATCTGATCAAGAAAGTCTCTCACATTTTAATTAATTCCAGATCCAGTGACATTGTCAACCAAGATTAGCTATCACAGATCAGATCAGTCTGAATGTGATGGAAGCCATAAGTCACTACTCATATGCAGTTTACCAAGGTAGGCTTGGGTGGAGTAGTGGCTTTGCTCTGGTTTTGGTGTCCTATATGGGGTGAATAGACATTTGTTTACATGACAGGAAAAGTCATACAACCAAGTGACACTGGAACAGGGATCAACAAAGCCAAAGTTGAGTTTGGGAGGAGCATTTGCATGGCACCTGCAATGGGAGATAAACTTATAACCAAGGCTGATCTAGCTGAGGGTAGAGCATCTACAGGGCAAGATCAATAACACGACCTTTCCCAGTGTGGTGAGGGAAAGTCTTCAGGGCAAACCCAATATGGCTGCCTCTTCCTGTGTGGTGTGAGATTGCGAGCTTCCTTTCTGTAGTGGTAGTCATGAGTTCCCTGCTATGGGTGATGAGGCAAGCAACTAAGGCTGAGCTGGCTGAGGGTGGAGCATCCTTTAGGGGAACCCCAGGGTGCCCTTCTTCTTCCACTTTGTTTTTTTTTTTTTAATTATTTATTTATTTATTTTTGTAGGTGTATGAATGTACTGTCTGCATGCAGGTCTGTGCACCCGTGTCGTGCAATGCCGCGGAGGTCAGAAGAGGGTCTCGGATTCCCCTGGAACTGGAGTTCTCCTGGAATTGGAGTTACAGACGGTTCTTAGCCGCCATGTGGGTGCTGGGGATCGAACCCGGGTCCTCTGCAAGAGCGTCGGTGCTCTTAACCGCTAGGCTATCTCTCCAGCCCTCTTCTTTCACTTTGTATGGAGTGAAATGGCTCCCTTATGAAGACCTGCCATGTGATTGCAGGGATACCCACCCCCAACTGCTGATGGCTAGAGAATACATTACCAACCCTGGAAGTAGCATGCGTGTGACGGGGTCATACACAGTCCATGGCAGCAGTCCCATGACCTTTACTGCAGGTGATAAGAAATGCAACTGGGGCTGGAGAGATGGCCTAGTGGTTAAGGGCGCCGACTGCTCTTACAGAGGACCCGGGTTCGATCCCCAGCACCCACATGGCGGCCGAGAAACGTCTGAAACTCCAATTCCAGGAGAACTCCAGTTCCAGGGGAACCTTCTTCTGACCTCCGTAGCATTGCATGACACGGGTGCACAAACCTGCATGCAGACAGTACATTCATACACATACAGAAATAAAAATAAAAAAAAAAAGAAATGCAACTGAGGTTTGGCTATCTGACCAGAAAGTTACAAAGGAAAGAACAAACACCTTGATGCTGTCCTCTGCATTAGCCTCTGATTTGGCAAGAAAAAATGAAAACAAGAGAAGATGAGATGGAGTTGTTGGCTTGCTGTTTCTAATAGCTAGGGGAAAGAGGGTACAGATTCCGTCTGGACTAAAGAGCCCTTCCTAAGGTCAGAATATGTGGAACCGGCTGGAAGACTTGGACAGTGAAGGAGAGAGCAGGGCAGAAGCGATAGAAGACGTCTCTCTGGTCTGACCTTTAATACAGAGGAAAGGAAACCCCATAATTCTATACACAGAC
The DNA here is from genome assembly GCA_009823505.1 of Rhizomys pruinosus. NCBI lineage: Eukaryota > Metazoa > Chordata > Mammalia > Rodentia > Spalacidae > Rhizomys > Rhizomys pruinosus. The sequence goes on from VZQC01006589.1 coordinate 4,835,802, forward strand.
AGGGCCCTTAATACCAGAAGCTACAATAATTAGAGAATACTTTGCCTCTGACCTGCTTGGATTGGCTGTGGTGGTTTGAATGAAGCTCCAAGTATCTGAACACTTTGTTCCCATCTGGCAACTCTATTTTGAGAAATGTATAGGCGTGGCCTTGCTGAAAGAAACACATTACTGAGGGCGGCTGTAGCCTTGTCCATTTCCGGTTCCGTTCTCTCTGTTTCCGGCTACTGCTTGACTATGTGCACACTCAGCTTTCTGCTCTGGGTGACTTTGTCGTCATTCCTCCCCCCTTGATACGCTTTAACCCTCTGGAACTGTGAGTCCAATAAACTGTTCCTTCCATAAGCTGCCTTGGTCATGCGGTTTTTCCATAGCAACAGAAAAGTAGTTAATAACACTGGAGAAGATTTTCAAACAAGAAATTAAAGAGCCCCTCACAGCCCATGGGACATGGGATGGATGGTGTAGTGTGTGTGTGGTGTGTGTGTGTGTGTGTGTGTGTGTGTGTGTGTATGTAATAGATTGGCTTACAGGTTAGAGACCGAATAGTCCAGCAATGGCTATCTGATGCTGGAGAGGCCAAGAATCCCATAGTTGCTCAGTCCATGAGGCTGATGTCTCAGCACTCCCAATCTGGCTCTGAAAACTGGAGGATTCCTGGAGAGCTGCTGGTTTTCAGTCTATATTGGAATCTGAAGTTGGGTCTAATATACTAATATCTGTGAAGGAACGCCACAGCAACAAGATAGATAAACTCACTAGCGAGAGGTCAAAAGCAAAATCTCCCTTCTGCCAGGTCTTTTTATATGGAGTTCCATCGGAAGGCACTATCCACACTGAGGGTGCATCTTCCAGCTTCATATAATCTGATCAAGAAAGTTTCTCATGGTTTAGTTACTTCCAGATCCAGTCAAGTTGACAAGCAAGATAGGATCAATCTGAATGTCATGGAAACCAAGAAACAAATGTCATCCTTCATCCCTTCTTGGAACACAGGGTGCATAACCAGGAGGCGATACAAGGGAGAACAGTCCCTGATGGACTGGCTCACAAGAGCCACTAGGGACACTCGGCTGTCACCAGCTGAGTTCTCCATAAGAATCAAAGACTAGAGGACGATAAAGGAAGGATGGGCTTCACTGGGAGGGCTGGGCACAAGAGAGGTGTTGTTTGATACCCAGTTCACCAGTCCTGATAAGACTGTCTTTGCAGGAGAATAAAGAAAGAAATGAATTCACCAGAGACTCCAGGACTGGTCTGGGGCTTTAGTGACTTTACTGAGCTCTCTGATGGGACATGACCTTCACGAAATAAGGGAGGCTCTGGTGGATCTGAATGCCTGAGACTGGCATGTGAGCCCCGATCATAAAGCCCTCAAGAAGGGATCACAACTGGGAGGACAGGTGATGGATCCCGTTGGGTCACTTTAAAGCAATAATATCAAGATTTCTGAGAAATTGATCAACCTGAAAGATGTCTTTAATAGTATTTTTATTTTATGTGTATGAGTATATGGCCTACCTGTATGTAAATGCACCCGTTACCTGCAGTGTCTGTGGAGGGCAGATCCCCTGGAACTGGAGTTATGGGCAGTTGTTAGCTACCATGAGGGTGCTGGAAATTGAACCTGCGTCCTCTGCAAGAGCAGCCAGTGCTCTTAACTGCTATGTCATTTCTCCAGCCCCCAGATAAAAAGAAAGACAGCTAAATGCTATGCAAATGAACCTCTGGAAGACTTTAAAACCCGAGTGACAGTTTGCCAGAGAAATAAAAGAGTGAGATAGCAATACAGACAGAAAGTTCAGTCTGTCCTCCGGGTGAGCATACTCTACCTCAGAGTATTCAGTAGGCATATATTCCTTACAAGGGACGAGTCAGGGGCTGGAGAGATGGCTCAGTGGTTAAGAGCACCCACTGTTCTTGCAGAGGACTGGGTTCGAATCCCAGCACCCACATGGTGGCTAAGAACCATCTTTAACTCCAATTCCAGGGGAATCTGACACCCTCTTCTGACCTCCTCGACATTGCACGACACAGGTGCACCAACCTACATGCAGACAGTACATTCATATACATAAAAAAATTAATTAATTAAAAAAAAAGAGAGAAGAGTCAGCAGGATGCCTCTGAGGAAAGGCATATGCCACCAAGCTTGGCAACCTTAGTGTGGCCCCAGGGACCCACATGGTAGAGGGACAGAACTGACTGTCTCAGATTTCCTCTGACCTCCACACATGAATCATGGCACGTGTGCATCCAGGTGCACACACAGAAATACATACATATGAGGCTGGAGAGATGGCTCAGCAGTTAAGAACACTGGCTGCTTTTGCAGAGGACCCAGGTTCAGTTCCCAGCACCCACATGGTAGCTAACAACCATCGGCAACTCCAGTTCCAGTGAATCTAACACCCTCTTTTTACCTCCACTGGAATTATAGAAAATGGGTGCACCTACCTACAGGCAGGCAATACACTCATACACATAAAACAAATAAAAAAAAATAAAATATTTTAAATATATAAATAATTGTAAAAAAAAGTTAAAGAGTTTAAATTCAGAAGTCACCCTGTGTAGGTGGGAAAGGCACTTCCAGGTGCCATGGGGTTACTGAGTGAAAATTCAAGTTCCCCTATGGGCTACCTCCTTAGGAATTATTGGCCAGGGAAGTCTCTAATGCCTCACAGATCATAAAGGCTAATTGCTACTGCTATTGTCTGTATGCCAATTACACTGTAAGTCCCTGTGGCTGAGGACACTGTACACTTTGGTTGTAGGACATGGAGAAATCAGGCTGAGACTGAACTGGAAACTCCTTTCTAGCTGGATGATTTCCATAGTCCCAGAAGGTGCTCTCAGGCTGCCTGTGGAGAATTATTGCCAGTAGTCCTGCTCAGCTCTGGACCCTGCAAGCTGCGGTATGAACATATCAGGCAAGATGTATCCACTGGTGCAATAGTATCTGAACTGGTGTAAGGACAACCATCTCTTCTCTAATACAGTTTAAGGCCTGCTTGACAGGCAGGAACTTATGTTTGGTACTATAAGCCAGGGCAAAGACTTGGGAAGGTTTTAGACTCCAGAGGGGAAGCTGTTATTGTTTATTAAATGGATGTAGTATGTCTATTAAGTCACTTTCTACACATCTGTGTAGATATGCCTATAGATTACTGGTGCTGCAGGATTTGGTTATGGAGGGAAACTTTTTTTTTGTCTTTTTGAAACAGGGTCTCCCTGTAGCCCCAGCTGTCCTGGAACTCACTTTGTAGACCAGGCTGGCCTTGAACTCACAGAGATCCACCTGCCTCTGCCTCCTGAGTGCTAGGATCATAGATGTGCACCACCACGCCAGACATTGAAAGTTCTTTTTTGTATTGAATGGTAATTACTTAGAAGACTCAGAAAGAACTGATCAATCAGTTGAGAATTAGTGGCTGTTTCTGGGGCAGACATGCTGGTCCACAAATGGGAGAAACTAATCAGATGTTAACATCATTCTCTCCAGGCTCCTGGGCCCACAGAAGAGGAGGCAGGAAGTATTGAAAGAGCCTGAGGAAGGGCTGGAGGACTGTGTAGCTATTTGCTCTGGGTTGAAACACTCCCCAAGGAGGGGGGAGGGGGACTCATGAAGAAAGTTACAAGACTCACCAAGTCCTTCCCAGAGGTTATGTAATCTGGGAAATTATTGGGAGGATGGGGTGGAGAAGAGAATGTCCTGAGGCTGCCGGTGACTTGCAGAGGGAACTCCAGAAATACAGCTTCCATGAGCTGTCGCTCAGTCTGGGATAAGACTTTCCAGTGATGAGATGCCTGAATGCCATGCTCTGTAAATAATCCCAGGAAACTCACTGGTTCATCAAGCTAGAATGGAATTGTTCTGCCATTGGTGTCTCTCTGGGGTGAGCAGACGTTCATCCACATCTCCCAGGAAGAAGTCACATAAGGCCCAGTTAGACCCTGGTGATTTTGGTGAGTTCTGTTTTTTTTTTTTTTTTTTTTTTTTTTTTTTTTTTTAGGCCAATGTTTTATAGAACTCTGTGGATTTCATACAAATTACTTGACAAATCAAAATCGAAACCGTGCCTCTCCCTGCCCCACCCACCCCACCAAAGCTCATGCATCCTGCCGTACATGTTTTTCATTTTTTTTCTCAATCTCTCTCAAAGTCCTTGATGAAGTTTACTGTGGTTGGAGCAAGTTCATCAGCGGTTTCAGTTCTTTGAAGCAGTCCTTTTCTTTTAAAAATTTTTTTTAAGTAATTTTATTTATTTCTCTGTATGTGAGTTTTAATGTACTGTCTGCATGCAAGTTTGTGCACCCGTGTCGTGCAACGCCGCGGAGGTCAGAAGAGGGTATCGGATTCCCCTGGAACTGGGGTTCTCCTGGAATTGGAGTTTCAGACGGTTCTTAGCCGCCATGTGGGTGCTGGGGATCGAACCGGCGTCCTCTGTAAGAGCGGTCGGCGCTCTTAACCGCTAGGCTATCTCTCCAGCCCCCGAAGCAGTCTTTTCTGTTGTTGTTGTTGTTGTTGTTGTTATTCTTTCCATTATGCATCACTCCAAAATATGCACATATGCGTGCCACATATATCATAGGTTTTCACATCTTCAGCTTATGATTTTTTTTATTAGGCTGAAAGATGTCATGTTTAAAGTCTCCTCCTTGGCAAGCCCAAAACACCATCAGTTCTACACTGGGGTTTTCCTTTCCCATGGTCACCAAATGAGGTCCAGTAAGCACTAAGTCCTGTCTTGATCTTCCTGTACTGGTCTCCAAGATACAGCCTGGGTAGTCCAACAATGGCAGTCTATACTCTGAAGAAGTGGAAACCCCAGTAGAAGCTCAGTCCACCAGTTGGATGTCTCAGCAGTCCCCATCTGGCATTGAAGATTTGGAGGATTCGTGGAGAGACATGAGTCTTCAGTCCATATTGGAAGGTTGAAAAGCTGTGTCTTCTCATGTCTTTGAAGGATGGCAAAAGCAGTGGCAGTCACAGGGTAGCTGTACTTGCCAGTAAGACAGGCAAAACAACTGTCCTCTTTTGTCTTTTTACAAAGATCTCAAGTTTTATACATGAAGTACAATTTCTCAGGCCTTACTATTTATTTATTTCTGGTTATATTTTCCTTTTGGATGTGTAAGACCACACAGTTAGCCTAGATTAACCAAGGTTTTTGTTTTCTCAAGGTCAGTTGAGGATCTGGTCCTCAAGGGTCACTCAGGTTTTTTTTGGTGGGGGAACCACTGGCTCCTTTTGGCTTTTCAATTACCAGTTCCATCCACTCGAGGACCAAGTCAGGTCTTGCTAGACCAGGCTTCCCTTTTTGAAGCATGAGCAGACGTTCCTCTTTATAGACTGGACACTGGCTGAAGTCCCATTAGTGGGTCTCTAAGACCTCCCTGCACAGGAAGACTGGTGACTCACATTTTCAGGACATTTCAAGAGATGCTCCCATGCATAGTCCTCTGGGAGTTAGTTGACATCTGAGGGCAAGGAACAGTTATCCCTTAAGATACTCAGCCAAATTGGTATGGGCATTAAGTAAGGTCATTACGCATCCAGAAAGGCTAAGTTACACCAGCCTGATACTTTTAACTACTTTATGTTTTAGAAAATGCTTGGACAAAAGCTCAAGCAGCCTTGTATAGGAAATACTAAGAAGTACTCCCATAAAATAAATACTGTGGTTAGATATAATGTCATGACAAACTAGATTTTTCTGCATTCCTTTGATCTTATATTACTCAAATATACATACATATCCTTCATCCATATACTAAAACTTCCTAACTCTGAAAATAAATGGTAGCTTAGCTCTAGAACCTGTTAAGGGATTCACAATATAAGAGCACAGTTGTTTTCAGATCACATTAACATTGCTCAGTTTGCCTTATAACTAGGTAATTGGTGCTAGTATCCACAGATGAAGGATACCATTCATCGTTTATTTTTCTGGGACTGTGTTACTTCACTTAACATGATATCTTCTAGCTCCATCCATTTCCCTGCAAAGTTCATGATGTCATCTTTCTTTATCACTGCATAGAAATCCATTGTATAGTTGTGCCACATTTTCTCTATCCACTCGTCAGTTGAGGGGCACTTGGGTTGGTTCCAGCTCTTCACTATTATGAAGAGAGCGGCAATATGGCTGGGCATGTATCTCTCCAGTAAGATGAGTCTTGTGGGTACATACCCAGGAGTGGTATGACTGGGTCAGGTGGCAAGTTCATTTTGAGTCTTCCAAGGTTCTCCACACTGCTTTCCATAGTGGCTGTACAAGTTTACATTCCCACCAACAGTGGATATGTGTTCCCCTTTCCCCACAACCTCTCCAGCGCTTGGTATCATTTGTTTTCTTGATCCTAGCCAGTCTTATCAGAGTAAGATATCTTAAAGTGGTTTTAATTTGCATTTCCTTAATTACTAGCAATGTTGAACACTTTTGAAGATGTTTCTCAGCCATCTCTGATTCCTCATTTGTGAAGTCTCTGTACAGCTCTTTGCTCCATCTTTTGAGTGGGTCATTTGTTTTCTTTCTTCTTTGCTTTTTGAGTAGTTTATACATTCTGGAAATCAAAGCTTTGTCAGATGTATCTGCAGTGAAGGTTTCCTCCCACTCTGGGTTTTCTCTTCACTTCCTTGATTGTTTCTTTTGATGTACAGAAGCTTTTGAGCTTAATGAGGTCCCATTTGTCAATTGTCGATCTTAATTCTTGCATGGCTGCTGTCTGATTTAGGAAGTCTTTTCCCATGCCTATGTCTTGTAGTCTGCTGCCAACTTTTTCTTCTATCGCCTTCAGAGTTTGGGGTTTCGCATTGAGGTCTTTGATCCTGGAGTTGACTTTTTAAAATTTATTTATTTATTTATTTATTTATTTATTTATTTATTTATTTTATGTGTATGAATGAGCTGTCTGCATGTAGGTTTGTGCACCCATGTCATGCAATGCCTTGGAGGTCAGAAGAGGGTGCTGGATTCCCCTGGAACTGGAGTTAAAGACAGTTCTCAGCTGCCATGTGGGTGCTAGGGATCAAACATGGGTCCTCTGTAAGAGCAGTTGGTGCTCTTAACCACTAGACCATCTCTCCAGCCCTGGAGTTGACTTTTGTACAGGGTGAGAGGTAGGGGTTTAATTTCATTCTTCTACAAGTGGTGATCTAGTTTTGCCAACACCACTTGCTGAAGATGCTGTCTTTNCGGGTTCCTACCTTTAAAGGGAATGTTTCTGTCATTTCCCCATTTAGGATGATATTGGCTGTGGGTTTCCTGTATATGGCTTTGATTACATTGAGGAATGATCCCTCCAATCCAATTCCTTCTAGGACTTTAAGCATGAAGGGATGCTGGATTTTGTCAAAGGCTTTTTCAGCATCAATTGAGATGATGGTGTGGTTTTTGTCTTTGATTCCGTTTATGTGTTTGATGATGTTTATTGATTTTCGTATGTTGAACCATCCCTGCATCTCTGGTATGAATCCAACTTGGTCATGATGGATGGTCTTCTTGATGTGGGTCTGTATGCAGTTTGCAAGTATTTTGTTCAGAATTTTTGCCTCTGTGTTCATTAATGAGATGGGTCTATAGTTCTTCTTTTTGGTTGTTTCTTTGCCTGGTTTTGGTAATAGAGTGATGCTGGCTTCATAGAAGGAATTTAGGAGAATTCTCTCTGTATCCTTCTAAATAATTTGAGTAATAATGGTTAATCTTTTTGAAATGTTTTATAGAATTCTGCCATGAAACCATCTGGGCCTGGGCTTTTTTTAGTTGGGAGGTTTCCTATACATCTTCAATTTCTTCATATATTATGGGTCTGTTTAAGCTGTTGATCTCTTCTTGGTTGAGCTTTGGTGATTCCCAGGATTTCAGATATTCATACATTTCTCCTAGGTTTTCAAACTTAGTAGAGTATAGGTTTTTGAAGTATTCCCATATGATTGTCTGGATCTTTTCATTGTCTGTTGTGATATTTCCTCTTTCATCATGGATTCTATTGGTTTGGAGTTATTACTTTTGGTTAACTGGGCTAGAGGTCTGTCTATTTCATTTACTCTCTCAAAGAACCAACTTTTGGATTCATTGATTTTTTTTTTGTATTGTTTTCTTTGTTTCTATTTCATTGATTTCTGTTATTTCTTCCTGTCTGCTGCATTTAGGGTTCATTTGTTGTTGACTCTCAAGTGTTTTTAGCTGCAGTGTTAGATCATTTACTTGCGCTCTTTCTGTTTTTCTAATGTAGGCACCCAGGGTTATATACTTATCGCTTTGGACTGTTTTTAAAGTATCCCATAGGTTTTGTTGTATTGTATTGTCACTGTCATTCAGTTCCAGGAATGCTTTTATTTCTTTCTTTATCTCTTCCTTGACCCATTCATTATTTAGGAGTGTGTTGTTTAGTCTCCATGTGTTTTGTAGATAGTAGGGCTTATCCTGGTGTTGATGTTGAGCTTTATTGTGGTCTGATAGAATGCATGAAATTATTTCAATCTTTTTGTATTTGTGGAGGTTTCTTCTGTGTCCCAGGATGTGGTCGATTTTGGAGAAAGTTCCATGGGGTGGTGAGTAGAAAGTGTATTCTCTGGTATTTGGGTGGAATATTCAGTAGATGTCTGTGAGGTCCATTTGGTGTATCATATCATTTAGTTCAGATTTCTCTCTGTTTATTCTTTGTCTGGTTGACCTGTTAAAGGGCTCAGTGGGGTATGGAAGTCCCTTACTATGAGTGTGCTGGGGTTAATCTGTTCCTTAAGGTCCTGGAGAATTGTCTTTATAAAGTTTGGTGCACCAGAGTTTGGTGCATATATATTCATGATTGTGAAATCTTTATGGTCAATTGTTCCTTTGATAAGGTTGTAATGGCCCTCTTTGTCTCTTCTGATTTCTTTTACTTTGAAGTCTATTTTGTCTGATCTTAAAATAGCAACACCTGGGGCTGGAGAGATGGCTCAGTGGTTAAGAGCACTGACTGCTCTTGCAGAGGACTCAGGTTTGATTCCCAGCACCCACGTGGCAGCTAAGAACCATCTTTAACTCCAGTTCCAGGAGAATCCAACGCCCTCTTCTGACCTCCATGGCATTGCACGACATGTGTGCACCAACCTACAAGCAGACAGTAAGTACACTCATACACATAAAAAATAATAAATAAATAAATAAATAAATAAATAACACCTGCTTTCTTTTTGGTACCATTTGGTTGGATATTTTTTTCCATCCCTTCACCTTAAGTTGGTGCCTATCCTTGAGAGTGAGATGGGTTTCTTATAGACAGCATATGGATGGCTTCTGTTTCCTAATCCAATCTCTTCCAGCCTATGTCTTTTGATTGGGGAGTTTAGTCCATTAATATTTAAGGTTATAATTGAAAGATGTGTGTTGCTTCCTTTCACTTTATTATCCATTTGAATTTTTGGTCTAGGTTTCTACTTTTGCAGTTATGCTTTTTTTTTTCACATAAATTTATTTTTATTTTTTTAACAAATCTAGACCCGTGTTCCCGCCCATTCCCCCACCCTGCCAGAGCTCAAGCATTCTGCCAAACATGCTTTTCATCTCTTTCTCAGTCTTTCTCAATATTCTCCATGAGGAAGTTGACTGTTTTGAGCAGACGTTCACTGTTTCAGTCAGTGAAGTTATGCTTTTATTAATTTCTCTTTCTAGGTTTCTGAGGATAGTTGCTCCTTTCTTCTGTCCTTTGAATTGCTTCAAGTACTTTCTGAAGAGTTGGTTTTCCGGACATGTATTCTATCATCTTGTTTATGTCATGGAAGATTTTTCTCTCTCCTTCAACTATAATGGATATTTTTGCTGGGTATAGTAACCTGGGTTGGCATCTATAACACTTTAACATCTTTAACACTGGGAATGCTTTGCTCCACATTCTTGCTTTCATAGTTTGCACTGAAGAGTCAGTTGTAATTCTGATGGGTTTCCCCTTATATGTAACTTCTTNTCTGCCTTTCAACCCTGAAGGCAACAAAGGTTTTCCTGGATTGTCCTGCAAGTCTCACTGTTTGTTTTAGAAAGTAGAATGGAATGTAGCTTAGCAGAAGAGTGACTGCCCAGCATACAAGGCCCTGGGTTCTTTCCCTAGCATTGCAGACGGATGGATGGATGGACAGATAGAGGGATGGATGGACAGATGTTGGGATGGAGGGAGAGGGGGATGGAAGGAGGAATAGGAGAGGGAGGGATGGAGGGAGGGAACGATGGAGGGATGAATTGAAGGAGGGATGATAAACTATGTCTGCAAAAGAATAAGTTACAGATACTGCAAAAGTAGAGCAGTTTACACTGATAGAAACTTTTTTTTTGGTGTTTTCGAGACAGGGTCTCCCTATAGCCCCAGCTATCCTGGAACTCACTCTATAGACCAGGCTGGCCTTGAACTCATAAAGATCCGCCTGCCTCTGCCACCCAAGTGCTAGGCACCACGCCCAGCTCTGGTTGGTTTCCTTTTTCAGTGTTTCTACTTCCTCCTGCAGTTTGTCATTCTCTCCCTCTAGTTCTTTCTGGAGTTTGTCATTCTCTCCCTCTAGGTCCTTCTTGAGCTTTTTAATACTCTCGCCTTAGTTCTCTGACTTGTTCTTTATATTCTTTGATTTCTTTGAATATGTCTGCAATTATTCCTGTAAGATCTGTGTCCTGGGCTACCACCAGGGGATCCCACTGTAGGAGTCTCCCACAGGGTTGGTAGAGCTTGGCGTGGAATTATCCTGCACCTTTCTCATGTTGTCCCTTCGTCGTGTCCCTGACATGTGGGTTTCCCTTTTGCCTGTATTTAGATGTGAATCTCAAATGTGTTGAAGGCTTGCTTTGTTTGCCTCCTTCAGATGCCTTTTTTTCTTTTTCTCCTTGTTTGTAGAGTGTTGACTTGTCTAGGTTTCAGGCTTTCAATTTTGTTTATATATTGGAAGTCTAACTCACTCTTCCCTTTCTGTTCTGAAGGTTCTCAAAAAAATCCACTTGGACACTCCTTCAACAATTCCAGTTGGGGGGTGCTCTGTGCTTCAGGTGGTCTTGGGAAATCTCTTATCTAAGCTCTGTGCACTCGAGTCTCACAGTGGCAACGGGCCTACCTTTTATACCATCTAGCAGGGCAACTCTGTCCCCACAGCCACACAAGACAATGATTTAATTATCCAACATCCCAGTGATAGAATTATCCAACAATCCACCTGGCTGAAGCACCAGGCTCCTATCTATGCTTCAGGTGGTCCTGGGAAATCCCTGATCTAAGCTCTGTGCACTCGAGTTCTGATTTTACATTTTTTTTTCTGACTGTTCTTCAAATTGCTGAGAGGAGTTCTGAAGTCACCCAGTATACATGTGGGGTTGTTTGATCATCCTTCTAGACAGGTCACCTTTCCTTTCATCTGCTTGGGGGCTCTCTGGCCTGGTACACATATCTCAGATTGTTATGTCTCCTGATCTGCTGTACTCACACTATTTATTGTTATGCAATTGTCCTTTTGTCATTAGTAATTTTCTTTCTTTTTTTTTTTTAACGGGAGAGCGCGAACGCAGTCCCCCACTACCACAAATTATGCAGTCGAGTTTCCTGCATTTGGGGAAATCGCAGGGGTCAGCACATCCCAAGTGCAATGGATGAGCCTCGCCCTGGGAAAACCACCTTCTTGATCATGGTATCTCCCCTGCCAGGTAAGTATAGTAATTTTCTTTATTCTGAAACATACTTCTATCTGGCACTTCTTCCTATATTGATACCAGATAGATATATTTAAAAGTATATATTTTAATGGTACTTGGGGCTATAGTCCCATGGTAGAATGCTTATCTGACCTGAAACCCTGGGTTTGATCCTCAGCAGAGCCAAATAAATAAATAAATAAATAAATAAATAAATAATCTTTTCATCTTTTTTATTTTAGCCACTCACTATTGTAAAATTTGAACATTCATAAATTTTTTTTTTTTGGTCTTTTGGAGACAGGTTCTTCTTGTAGTTCCAGTGGGCCTGGAACTCACTATGTAGACCAAGTTGTCCTTGAACTCACAGAGATCTGTCTGCCTCTGCCTCCCAAGTGCTGGGATTAAAAGCATGTGCCACTATGCCTGGCTTACATTCTTTTTTTTTTTGTTTATTTTTGTTTGAGACAGGGTCTCTATTTAGTCCCAGTCAGCTGGCCTGGAGCTTGCTATTTGGACCAAGCTGGACTTGAACTCATAGAGATGGCCTGCCTCTGTCTCCACAGTGCTAGGATTAAAGCCATGTGCCACCATGCCCAGCACATTCATGAATTTTTAAAAGATCTTTGGTAACTGAGTATGGGTCATGGGGATGTTTCAAAGATTTCTTCCCTCCTCTGTATAAGCATCTTGGCCATGTGCTTAGTGGGCTAATAAGTAGTTAACTTCATTCAGAAAGTGAATAGTTATAGCTGGCATAGAGTAATAAATAAAACACATTTAAATCAGAAAGTATTTATTGTTAATGACATGATATTATATACAGAAAAACCCCAAAGACAATAACAATAACAAGAACAACAACAACAACAGCACATTAGGACTAGTAAGTGCAGCAAAGTAACAAGAATCAACACCAACAGATTGAAATCAATAGTGTTACCATATGTTACAACATACTATTTTAAAGATAACTCAAGAAAACAATCCTATTTATGACAGCTAAAATAATAACAACAACTTTGTAATAAATTTAAGCAAGGAGATGAGGAATGTAGACCCTAAAAACTAACACTTTGATTAAAATTATTGACACAGATAGGTGGAAAGGCATACCATGTTCATGGATTGAAAAAATTAATACTGTTAAAATATCCATACTACTTGAAGAGATGTACTGATTCAATGTAATTACGATGCTAGTTTCTATGGCATTTTTATAGAAATAGAATAAAATCGAATCCTAAAACTCATGTCAAACCTCAATAAGACCCTGAATAATCATTTGCAAAAGCAAAAACTAGAGGTAAACTATCTTACAAAGTCATAATAATTAAAATGTTCTGATACTGGCATATGGACATATCACTAGGTAGAACAGAATAGAGTTTATATATGAGGTTAAGTTTTTATAGGCAGCTGATTTTCTTTTTTAAAAATAGAGTATCTTTTATCCATTCTTTGACAATTGCATACATATAAATGATGTATCTTGAGCAAATGCATCTCCAGCTCTCCTCTCCCATTGAACCCAGGCAACTCTCCACCACCTGCTTCATGTTCTCTCCTTTTTTTGTTAATAACCCACTGGGTCCAACAAGTGCTGTCTATTGGAACATTGCCCAATCTTGTGGACTTGATCCTGTGCAGGTAAATATATATGCAGTGAGTTCATGAATACAAAGCCACGTCTTGTCCTAAAGACATTTTACAACATTCCTCTCCATCCTCAGATTCTTACACTCTTCCCACATCCTCTCCCTTGATGTTCCTTGAGGCTTGGGGGGTATTTGATATAGATGTCTCATTTAGGGCTGAGCACTTGGTAGTTACTTATTTAGTCAACAGACTTTCAATAAATGTGCCAAAGACACAATGGGAAAAGGATCATTTCTTCGATAACTGATGTTGGGGAAACCACATATCCACATCCACAAACATGACACTGGGCTTGTTTATCATACTGTGTAAGAAAACAATCTCAAAAGGGATTACAGATGTAAGTATAAGCCTGAAATGTAAAACACTAGCAGAAAAGTTAATGGAAAAGCTATACAGCAATGATCTGGATATTTTTCCTTGCATTTGGGCTTCAAAAGCACAGGCGACAAAAGCAAAAATTAGACAAATTGCATCAAACTAATGAGCTTCTGCACAGCACAGGGAGTAATTACCAGAGTGAAAAGATAACTACAGACAGGATGATGTGTGTCAAGTATACAGCTGATAAGTGTTGATATCAAACAAGAAAACAAACCAGTTTAAGAATGGGCAAAGAAAGACTGGAGAGATGGCTCAGAGGTTAAGAGTGTTTGCTGATCTTGCAGAGGACCTGAGCAAGTGGGGTTCCTAGCATCCAGGCATGACAGTTCACAACCACCGGCAGCTCCAGCTCTGAGAATCTGATGCTTTCTTCAGGCTTCCATGGGCACTGCATTTATGTGCACACACTTGCACATGTGCACATAATTAGAAATAAAAGTAAATTAAAAATTGCCAAAGGACTTATCTTTTTAAAACTTATTTATTATGTGTATGAGTGTTATGCCTGCATGTATGTAAGTGCACTCATGTAGTACAGTGCCCATGGAGGACAGAAGAGGGCCTTGGATCCTCTGGAACTGGATTTATGGACAGTTGTCAGCCACCATGTGGGTTCTGGGATTCAAACCCAGGTCTTCTGCAAGAACAGCTGGTGCTCTTAACCACTGAGCAATCTGTCCAGGCCCAAGAGATTCTTTTCTTTTTTTTTTTTTTTTTTTTTTTAATTTTATTTATTTATTTCTGTATGTGTATGAATGTACTGTCTGCATGCAAGTCTGTGCACCCGTGTCGTGCAACGCCGCGGAGTTCAGAAGAGGGTCTCGGATTCCCCTGGAACTGGAGTTCTCCTGGAATTGGAGTTTCAGACGGTTCTCAGCCGCCATGTGGGTGCTGGGGATCGAACCCGGGTCCTCTGTAAGAGCGGTCGGCGCTCTTAACCGCTAGGCTATCTCTCCAGCCCCGCAAGAGATTCTTTTCAAGAGAAGGCATACAAATGTCCAATAAAGATCTGGAAAAGATGCCCAACATTCCCAATCATGAGGGAAATACAAATTAAAGTAGATATTACCTTATCACAGTTGTGAGAAAGATGAAAGACAGGGTATTGATAGGCTGTAAAGAAAAAGGAATATTGAACACTATTGCTAAATGTAAGCTAGGGAGCTGGAGGAGACAGCTCTGTGGGTAAAGAGCCTACTGTGCACACCAATGCACCTGAGATTGGATAACAAACACCCATGTATGAAAGCTGGGCACAGCAGTGTGCATGTATGCCCAGCACTAGGAGGGTAGAGACAGTGGCTCCCTGGAACTCCCTGTCCATCCAGTGTGCCTGAAACCAAAGCTCCAGGTTCAGTGAGAGACTGTCTCAGAAAAAACGGATGGAGGCCAGTAGAGGAAATTGCCTGATGTCAGCATCTGGTCTCCACACATGCACGGGCAAGCACACCTACATGTAAATGGGCTCGTCTGTGATTGAAACTGCATGGAAGTTCTTCAGAAATCTAAAAAGAAAATTATTCTATGATCTAGCAATCTCTTCCTGGGACACATCCAAAGGATTTGGAATCAGCACGTGGAACAGGTTAGCACATGCCCCGGCTCATTCCAGGCTCAACATGGAATAAGCGAGTGTCCATCAACCTATGAGTCGATGAAGAAAACTCAGCATATATGTGCCATGTGGTATCATTTCGTCTCAAAACTAAGAAAATTCTGTAATTTTTGGACTATACTATGGTAAGGGAAATAGGCCAGGCCCCCCAAGAAAAACACCTTATTATTTAATTTACACGTAACACACACACACACACACACACACACTCACACACTCAACATTACCAGTCATTAGGGAAGTACAAATCAAAAAATCCACACTGAGGTACTATCTCACATCCATTAAGATGACTATCATAAAAATATAAAAAAACAGAAAATAATAAGTGGTGGCAAAGGTGTGGAGCAGATGGGACCCTCATGCACTGCTGATGGGAATGCAAAGACAGCACAGCTGCTGTAGAGGCTCATATGGTCCTTCTTCCAAAAGCACTCAAACAAGAGACAGTGATAGGACACATCAAATCCACTTCTAGTATTTGAAAGAGTTGGAAGCAGGGAGTACAATAGGGCCACCACTGCAGTATCCATAGCAACCTGGGTGCCCATAAACAGATGAATAGATACGCATTATGCTGTATGCATACACGGAACGTTGAAGTTTCCGTGTAAAACATCCATCACAGGCTCATGTGCTGAACACTTGCTTCTAAGCTGCTTTGGAAGGTTTGGAACCGTTAGGAGGTGGAACCTCACTGGAGGACGTGGGGAAGGGAAAACCCCAATGTGGAACATAAGGGCAGAACTGATGGTGGTTTGGGCTTGCCAAGGAGGAGACTTCAAACATGACATCTTTCAGCCTAATAAAAAAAATCATAAGCTAAAGATGCTAAAACCTATACTATATGTGGCATGCATATGTGCATATTTTGGAGTGATGCATATTGGAAGGAACAACAACAACAACAACAATAGCAACAGAAAAGTCTGCATCAAGGAACTGACTGAAATGGTGAACTTCTGCTTGAAACAGTAAACTTCTGCATCAAGAATTTTGAGAGAGACTGAGAAAAAGATAAAAAAAACATGTTTGGCAGAATGCATGAGTTCTGGTAGGGTGGGGGGCAGGGAGGGGGGCACGGGTCTAGATTTGATGTAATTTGATTTGTATGAAATGCACAGAACCTCAATAAAACATTGGCTTAATTTTTAAAAAAGAATTAAATTTCAAATTTTTATAGATGGACATGTTATTCCTGCTCCATTTGTTGAAAAATTCTTTACAATTGGATTCTTTTCATACTTTTGTTAAATATCAAATGACCATCTAAACTTAAGTGTGTTTCTTGGCTGGGTCTGCTGTTCTGTCAACCTATCTGCTGAACTTTATTCAAGCAGGACTTTTCTTGACTGCTTTTTTTTTTTTTTTTTTTTTTGGTCTTTTTTGAGACAGGGTTTCCCTGTAGCTCTGGCTGTCCTGGAACTCACTCTGTAGACCAGGCTGGCCTTGAACTCACAGAGATCCACCTGCCTCTGCCTCCCAAGTGCTGGGATTAAAGGCGTGCACTACCACACCCAGCCATCCTGATTGCTTTTGCATTATAGTAAGTATCACAGTAAGTTGGTCTTTCCAATTAATTAACATGATACCATCTTTTATATATTTTATATGTATGAGTGTATTTCCTGCATGCATGTGAGTGCACCTATGTCTTAAAGTGCCCACAGAGTCAGAAGAAGGAATCAGATTCCCCTGGAACTGGAATTGTGGATGGTTGTTAGCCACCATGTGGATGTTGGGAATCAAACCCTGGTCCTCTGCAAGAGTGGTCAGTGCTCTTAATTGTTCAGCCATCTCTCCAGCCCCCAGTTTTCTTTCTTTTTTTAATTAAAAAATATTTTGTGTATATGCATATGCAAGCGTGTATGATATGTGTGCACGTTTGTGCATTTAAGTGCAGCACACATGCCAAAGTATGCATGTAGAGGTCAGGGAACAGCCTTGAGTGTTGGTCCTTGTTTGAGATAAGGTTTCTTGTTGCTCAGTACTGTGTATGCCGGGCAAGCTGGCCCAGGAGCTCACAGGGATTCTCCTGCCCAGTCTCCCATTGCTGTAGGGGTCCTGGCATTACAATATGCACTACCCTATCCAGGAAATACCTAAACTCAGATCTGACTTTATCCACTGAGTCATCTCCCCGACCCATAGGACAAGCTTTCCATTAATTCAAGTGTTCTTTATTCAACCCAGCATGCTTGTAACTGTCAGTAAAAAGTCCTTATACATCTGTTGTTAAACTTTCTTCTAAATATTAGTCTTGTATATCCTTAGTTTAAAAATTTGCTTGTTAGCCATAAATGACAAATTTCATGTTTTAAGAAACATTAATTCTAATTGTTTGATTTTGGGGTATAAAAATACAATTTATTTTGGTATATTAACCTGGAATCTTTTGACATTACTAATTTCATTTCTTAGTTCAATAGATATTTCAGAGATTCCACATGGTTTTCTAACTAAAATCATACAATTTACAAATATAAATGGTTTTAATACTTTTATTTTTTCTTGTTTATAAGAAAACAAAAACAATACAAAGTGACAATGATAAAACAAAGCAAAAAATATAAAAAGAAAAGAAGGAGGAATTTCCGCTTTTTTTCTGGTGAAATAATAAATCTGCAGGGCTTACTATGTAATTCTTTTTTTTCCTTTTTCCATTTTTTCTTTTCTTTCTTCTTTTCCTTCTCTTTCAGGGCTACCAGAAGGATATTTGTTTACTGGCTGGTCCAGGAAGCCTTGAGTTCTCAGCTGAGAAAGAGTCTGGTTAATTTGGGGGCTCTCATCCCTAAACTGCCTAGTCAATTTCTAGCTCCTGTTTAGTTATGTTACCCTCTGAAAAGGGTCACCCCAAATTGCTAGAAAGGAATCAGGACGCCGACCACTCTGACTTCTTCAATGCTGAAAAGGGACATTGGGATGGCAACTGAGGTATCCCCCATTCAAAGGGTCTATCTAAAAGACCCCCAAAAGCATAACTGTAGAGAGGAAAAAAAAGTCCTTGACTGGTGCCCATGAAAGTGAAGTGAAGCGGAGTAGTTAGGTACTTGATCTAGGTAGGGGACCAGGACAAGTAAGAACAGGGTGAATTCAAATGTCCAGCTTAAAAGTCCATTAGAATTTCTTAACAAGGGGTTTCAAAGCATCCATTTATTAGGTTTCTCCTTCTTTTCATTTGAAGATGATAACTGGACTCAGGATCTGATTTCCAGGCATTTTTTTAAAATTTTTATTTTTTAAATTCAGGTCGACTCTTCATCTTAAAAGAAAAAATAATTATTAAAGTAATACAGAAAAAGTATCTCTTAAAACATTATTGCTCTAATATGAAGATTTTGAGGAGTTCTGAGCAGGGTATGATGAGATTATTTTTGCTATAGGTTAAACATAGTTTGGTGAGTTTTCATTTTCTTTTTTGATTGAAATGTTTTACATATATGTATATATTTTTATTATTTTTTAAGGGATTCACAATATAAGAGCACAGTTGTTTTCAGATCATATTAACGTTGCTTTCCAGGCATTTTAATAGTCAGGATATGAGTTTCTGCTTAGATAGCTGCTAAAAATAAAGAAGAAATTTTATTATTGAGCATTAATTGAAAACAATAGTCACAGTGCTTACTGGACCTCATTTGGTGACCATGGGAAGGGAAAACCCCAGTGTGGAGCACAAGAGCAGAACTGAAGGTGGTTTGGGCTTGCCAAGGAGGAGCCTTCAAACATGACATCTTTCAGCCTAATAAAGAAAAAATATCATAAGCTGAAGATGATAAAACCTATGATATATGTGGCATGCATATATGTATATTTTGGAGTGATGCAAATAACAACAAGGAATAACAACAACAACAACAACAACAACAACAACAACAACAAAAGACTGGGTCTAAAGAACTATCTGAAATGGTGAACTTCTGCTGGAAACAGTAAACTTCTGCATCAAAAATTTTAAAAGAGACTGAAAAAAAGATGAAAAATATGTTTGGCAGAATGCATGAGCTCTGGTGGGATGGGGGGGCAAGGAAGGCGGAATGGGTCTAGATTTGATTTGAAATTTTGTATGACATGCACAAAGCTTCAATAAAATTTGGCTTTGAAAAAAATAATAAAAATAAAAATAAATCTGTCTAGAAAATGAAAAAAAAATAGTGGACTTGTCCTTTGGCTGTAGTTGACCCTACACTTTTTTTTTTTTTTTTTTTGTGTTGTTTTTTGTCTTTTTTGAGACAGGGTCCTCCCTGTAGCCCCAGTTGTATTGGAACGCACTCTGTGAACCAGCTGGCCTTGAACTCACAAATCCGCTGCCTCTGCCTCCCAAGTAACTAGATTAAAGGCTGCGCCACCACGCCCGGCTGACCTACCACTTGTATTCAGGCCAAGAGCTAAGGTTGTAATGGCCTGTTTAAGACTATTTCATATAACTTTCAGCCTAATATCATGAGGCACAACTTTTCAGGCTTTAAAAAAATATATTGACTCTTTATCTTTTGGTTATACTTTCTTTTAGCCCAAATTAACCAAATTTTGTTTTCTCAAGATCAGTTGAGGTTCTGGTTTTCAGGGGGCACTCAGGTTTTCAAAGGGGGGCACCTGGCTCCTTCTAAGCCATTCTTAACCAACTCCATCTACCGAGGACAAGGTCAGGTCTTGCTAAACCAGAATTTTCTTTGGAGCACTACATGACTTTCTTCTATGTTGACCTTCCTCTTTATAGGCTGGACACTGGCTGGGGTTCTGTTACTAGATCTCCAAGGCCTCCTTGCACTGGAAGACTGGTGACTCACAATAGCAAAACATTTTAAGAGATGCCTCCCACTACCCTCCCCCCCATACAAAGTCCCCTGGGACTATTTGACTTCAGAGGACAAGGAACAAAAAAAAAAAATTGTCCCTTAAATCCATTGGCCAATTGGTATGGGTGTTAAGTATCCCTAAAAGTTAAGTTACACCAATCTGATACTTTTAATTACTGTATCATATTTAGATAAAGCTTTTTTTTTGTATGTGTACGAATGTACTGTCTGCATGTAGGTCTGTGCACCCGTGTCGTGCAATGCCGCGGAGTTCAGAAGAGGGTCTCGGATTCCCCTGGAACTGGAGTTCTCCTGGAATTGGAGTTACAGACGGTTCTCAGCCGCCATGTGGGTGCTGGGGATCGAACCCGGGTCCTCTGCAAGAGCGGTCGGCGCTCTTAACCGCTAGGCCATCCCTCCAGCCCCGACTGGAAGAGATTTAACACCATAGGCTAAGCAGGCAAAGCCAATGAGAGAGATTTGAACAATTTTAGGTGTATCTTAAATGTAAACGATTTGCTACAAACAGAAGTAGTTTCTTTACTTTCCCAAACGCCATATCCTGGTTTGTAGTTTTCCGATAATAGGGAGCATACCTATTGACCGGAATTATGCTGATAAAGTTTACCAAGTCCATCCAAACTGTCTCTTTCAGGGCTGCATACCTCTAGTTCAGGGAAATAAGCTTAGCTTTTCTTTGAATCAAATGATATTGAAATGGGCAGAACAGATATCAAAAATAACACTTGCATAATACACAGAGAGAAATAAATCTTTCAGTAGTCAAAGGTAACCCATTACTTGTCTATGCCCCTTTAATCCGAATCTACAACTGCAAGTCCAGTACAAGCCAGGAATGGACCAAAAAACCAACCACAACCCTGTATGGTTATAATCCCATTTAGACTATTAGCGAACTGGCTTTAGTGTTTATACCATTCCACTCTGGAAACATTAAACCACTTCAAACCAGTGCAATATCTTATTTTCTACTAAACTTTGCCATGTTTATACCCATCCCAACAAATGGGAAGAGTCCCTCCAAACACATCACCACAAAATAAAGACCTTAAAGTGATCCAACAAGTCCTGGGGTAGGCTCCAGACAACGAAATCTTCTTGCTGATATTTTTATCTTTTATTTCTTTTTCTTGTCTTATAGAAAGGGCTCACATATCTCCAGCAAAGCTGAGTAGATGTGCTGACCTTAAGTTCCAAGACTCAGAAGAAAGATGTGAAAAATGTTGCCAACAAGCATGATGTTAGCTACTGGTTTTTAATAGATTAATTAGATTCATTGTACCAATTTGAAGAGCACCCTTCTGTTCTTTACTGAGTTATTACAAATTCATTACAAAATGATTTTTACCTATAGCTAATTAAATGGTCCTATGAGCTTTCTTTTGTCTTGCTAATTGGTTATATTGACCGATTGTTAAAAAATATTTATTTCTTGGGGGGGCTGGAGAGATGGCTCAGCAGTTAAGAGCACCAACTGCTCTTGCAGAGGACCTGGGTTCGATTCCCAGCACCCACATGGCAGCTGAGAACTGTCTTTAACTCCAGTTCCAGGGGAATCCAACGCCCTCTTCTAACCTCTGCGGCATTGCACAACACGGGTACACTAACTAACCTACATGCAGACAGTACATTCATACACATAAAAAATAAAAAATAAAAGTTTATTTCTGGGGTGGAAAGATGACTCAGTAGTTAAGAGCACTGGTTGCTCTTACAGAGGACTGGGTTTAGTTCCTAGCACCCACATATCAGCTAATAACTATCTGTAACTCCAGGTCCAGAGATACTATGCCTTCTTCTGGCTGTCATGGCCACTGCATACATGTGGTGCACTTTCATACATGCAGACAATATACACATAGACATAAAATAAAAATAGAAATTTTTCTTCTTTGCTTTGGTCTTTTTGAGATGGGGTCTCCCTGTAGCTCCAGCTGGCCTGGAACACACTATATAGACCAGGCTGGCCTTGAACTGACAGAGATTTTCCTGCTTCTGCCTCCTGAGTTGTGGTATTAAAGGTGTGTGCCACCATGCCTGGCATAAAAATACAAAATATTTTTAAGTATTCATTTCTGTTTTGTTAATGAGTGCTGTGCCAGTACGTATGTAAGTGCACCACATGTGTATAATGCTCATGGAGGCCAGAAGAGGGCATAGTATCCCCTGGGCCTGGAGTTACAGATGGTTATTACCTGCCATGTGGGTACTGGGAACGGATCCCAGGTTCTTTGCAAGAGCAGCCAGTCTCTTCACCACTGAGCCATCTTCAGCCCCTTGACTGACATTTTCAAAATGCTGAAATAACTTTGCATTCCTGAGATAAACACTCTTTGGTATGATGTATTATTATTATTTTAACTCAATTATATTAAGGAACTTGGTATCCATATCTATGAGAGATAGTACTCCATAATATTTTGTGTGATTTCTATGTTTGCCTTGGGTATTAGGGTGGTATTTGCCTCATAAAATAAGTTAGACAAAATTTTTTTTGAGACAACATCTTCCTGTAGCCCTAGCTGGCCTGGAACTTCATATGTAGACCAGGTTGGCCTGGATCTTACAGAGATCCACCTGCTTCTGCCTCCCAAGTTCTTTGTATGTTCATTCCTGGACTTGACACAATTTTACTCTTTTTATGAACTCTTTCCTTCATACTGTACTTTTTGCTGTGTACAATGTTTCAATATTTTACATTTCTTGTCTTTACAATGCTAGGGCTCTATGAGCATCATCAGGGCTTTTTATTTATCTATACTTGCTCCTTAATCGCCAGGTGTGGTGGTGCACATCTTTAATCCTAGCACTTGGGAGGCAGAGGCAGGTGGATCTCTGTGAGTTCAAGGCCAGCCTGGTCTACATAGTGAGTTCCAGGCCAGCTGGGGCTACAGGGAGACCCTGTCTCAAAAAAAAGATAAAAATCAAATTTTATTTTTCTCCAAATGAATAGGAATTATTTTAACCATTGTTTTTCCCTCACTGAGTTGGAGGTGCATCTCTTACCCAAAGTTCTCATTGAATTGGGATCTGGCCCCCTCTTCAATTCCATTTTCTTTGTTCCTGGGTCTATGCCATATTTAATTACTGTAACTTTTCCCATGGTTTGGGTATAGCTTGTCCCCTCCAAAGATTATGTTGAAATTTGTTCCCCAGTGTGAGTGTTGAGAGGTGTTGGGCCCCTGAAGCAGTATCTGAGTCAGGATTCTTTCGTGATGAAGAGATGACCTCTGCTTTCTCCTAGGACAGAGTTAATTACAGGAGTGTGAGCCCAGACTTTGGGGAACAACCCCTCGTGGTTTGAAAGGCATGGACTCCATGAGGTGGCTGGTCACATCACATCAGAAGCACAGGAAGTGAGGCCAGGCTACAAAACTTCAAAGCCTTATTATCCATTTGTGTTTTTGGTCTAGGTTTCTACTTCTGCAGTTATGCTTTTATTAATTTCTCTTTCTAGGTGCCTGGGGATAGTTGCTCCTCTCTTCTGTCCTTTGAATTGCTTCAAATATTCTCTGAAGGGTTGGTTTTCTGGACATGTATTCTATCATCTTGTTTATGTCATGGAAGACTTTTCTCACTCCTACAACTATAATCGACATTTTTGCTGGGTATAGTAACCTGGGTTGGCATCTATTGTCCTTTAACACTGAGAATGCTTTGCTCAACATTCTTCTTGCTTTCATAGTTTGCACTGAGAAGTCAGTTGTAATTCTGATGGGTTTCCCCTTATAGGTAACTTGTTTTTCTCCGGTGGCTTTCATAATTTTGTCTTTGTTTTGGGCATCTAGCATTTTAACTATGACATGGCATGGGAGTTTCTTTTCTGATCTTGTCTGTTTGGAGTTCTACATGTGTGCTGGATAGCTTTAGTGTCAACTTGACACACCTGGGTTGAGGGAGCCTCAGTTGGGGAATTGGCTCCATTTGACTGGCCTGTGGCCACATCTGTGGAGTATTGTCTTGATTGTTGGGCAGTGTGGGAGGGCCCAGCCCACTATGGGTGGTGCCACCTCTGGACAGGTTGTTGTATACCCTATAAGAGGGCAGGCTGGGCATGGGCTAGGGGAGCAAGCCAGGAAGCAGCATTCCTCCATGGCCTGTGCCTCAGCTCCTGCCTCCAGGTTCCTGCCCTGTGTTCCTGCTTAGGCTCCCTGAGTGATGAACTGTGACCCAGGAGATGTGAGCTGAATAAACCCTTTCCTCCCCAAGTTGGTGTCGGTCAGAGTGTTTTGTCACAGCAATGGAAGAGAAACTAGAACAATGTGCTTCTTGTAATTGTATTGGTTTGTCTTTTTCCAGTTTGGTGAAATTTTCATCTATTATTCTGTTGAAGATCTGATCAATACCATTCTCTTGGGATTCTTCTCCTTCCTCTATCCCTATGATGTGGAGGTTTGATCTTTTCATAGTGTCCCACAATTCCTGGTTGTTCCACTTTTGTGTATTTTAAATTTTTCATAATCTTTACTTGAGCTTTTTAGTTGTTCTGTGTTATCTTCCCAGTCTGACATTCTTTGTTCTGCTTCCTCCTTTCTGCTTCTGAGACCTTTTCCATTTCTTTCCTCTTGATTGGATGAGCGTTTGATTTCCTTTTTCACTTCATCTTGTGATTTCTTTAGAATTTCCACTTCCTTTTGGAGCTCTCAATCTCTTCCTGTAGCTCCTTGCTTCACTGGTTGGTTTCCTTTTTCAGTGCTTCAACTTCCTTTCCATGTTTGTCAATTGCTCCCTCTAGGTCCTTCTTGAGTTTTTCATTCTCTCTCCTTAGTTCTCTGACTTGTTCTTTATATTCTTTGATTTCTTTGACTATGTCTGCAATTGTTCCTCTAAGATCTGTGTCCTGGGCCACCCCTAGGGGGCTCCCACTGTAGGAATCTCCCACAGGGTTGGTAGAGCTTGGTGTGGAATTATCCTGCACCTTTCCCATGTTGTCCCTTCGTTGTATCCCAGGCATGTGGGTTTCCCTGGGCCTGTATTCAGATGTGAATCCCAAATGCCTCTTCACTGTGCTGAAGGGTTGCTTTTCTTGCCTCCTTCAGATGCCTTGGTTTTTTTGTTTGTTTGTTTGTTTTGTTTTGTTTTTCTCCTTGTTTATGGAGTGTTGACTTGTCTAGGTTTTAGGCTTTCAGTTTTGTTTACATATTGGATGTCTAACTCACTCTTCCTTTTCTGTTCTGAAGGTTCTCCAAAGAATCCACTTGGACACTCCCTCAGCAATTCCAGTTGGTGGGAAGGCATGGAAGTGGGGGTGATATGCCTTGCTTAGCCCACTTCCCAGTACTCTGTGCTTCAGGTGGTCCTGGGAAATCCCCGATCTAAGCTCTGTGCACTCAAGTCTCACAGTGGCAACAGTCCCACATTTTACACCAGCTAGCAGGGCAACTCCACCCCCACAGCCACACAAGACAGTGATTGAATTATCCAACAAACCAATGAAACAATTATCCAACAACCCAGTGATAGAATTATCTAACAATCATCTACCTGGCTGAAGCACCCAGCTCCTACCTGTGCTTCAGGTGGTCCTGGGATATCCCCAATCTAAGCTCTGTGCACTCTGAAATTTAATTCTTTTTTGGTCTTTTTGAGACAGGGTCTCCCTGTAGCCCCAGCTGTCCTGGAACTCACTCTGTAGACCAGGCTGGCCTTGAACTCACAAAGATCTGCCTGCCTCTGCCTCCCAAGTGCTAGGATTAACCCGGCTTCTGAAATTTAATTCTTATCTACACTCCAAAATTAATTCCAGATGACCAGTAAGCTTAAACATAAAAGCTAAGACTTTTTCGTATAATTGCTTATGAGAAATCCTATGAACTGGAATAGAAAAGTGTTTCTTAGATTTCAGAAAGCCACAGTTATAGAAAAAACTTGCAGATTATATTTGATCAAAATTAAAAACATATTCACCAAAATACATCATTAAGGAAATGAGCAGGTAGGACACAGATCAAGATAAAAAAAAATCTGTTAGAGGTCAGGTATTCAGCATACGGAAAGAGTTTAAATAATAATTAAAAGTCAAATGGGCACACTATTTGAACAGATACCTTACAAAAGAAGATAGGTGACTATCCAAAAGGATCATGAAACTATTCAATGTCAATTCACCAGAGAAATATGATTCAAAACCACAAGAACATACAGCTCTTCTGGTCTCAAGAAGAAAAGAGTATGCCAAATCTTGATGAGAAAAAGACAAAAAAGACTGCATGCTGTGGAAGTCCATTTGTACAAGATTCTGAAATAGGCAGAATAACAGAAAACAATAAAAATAGTCACTCGGGAGTAGAGCTGAAACTGCTTGGGAATGACATGAAAGTACTTTCTAGAGTGATACTGATGTTCTCATTGGTGCTCACGCTCGTGTGTGTGTGTGTGTGTGTGTGACATCAATATGCAATTTGTCAAAATTTAGTCAAGCGAGGAGGCTCATGCCTGCAATCCAGCACTTGGGAAGCTGATGTAGGAGGATTGCCCTGAATCCAAGGCTGTCTGAGCTAGATAGTAAGACCCAGGCTAGCCTGAGCTACACAGAGAGAACTTGCCTCAAAAAATTACACAAAATAATCTGATATTTTCTCTTAATAAAACTCTATAACTATTCATTTACTATCTCGACATTTTATTATACACACATTTAGCATAAAAATTCAAATTATCTGAAGCTGGTGAGATGGCTCAGTGGGTAATGGAACTTGCTTCTAAGATTTATGATCTGAGTTTGATCCATAGCACTCGTATGGTGGACAAAGAAAACTGTCTCCTGCAAGTTGCCCTCTGACCTGCACATGTGCACCATGGCATGTATGGTCCCACCTACATGTGCACACATGTGTGCACACAGTAAAATAAATGCAAAAGCATTTCACACAGAAAAACTTCAAAAATATTTGATACTGGTTGTATACTTTAAAAGTTTAAATATTTAGGCAGACCACTAATTTCTCAAATTTACTAGAAAATGCATTCAAAAATTGGAAGCAATAATGGATTGATAGAAGAATGAAGAATCCCTCCAAACCTTCAGTGCCAGATGGGAACTGCTGAGACATCCAACTTGTGGACTGAGCTACTACTGGGGTTTCAGCCTCTTCAGAGTATAGACCACCATTGTTGGACTACCCAGGCTGTAACAATGGAGACCAGTACAGGAGGATCAAGACAGGATGAGGTGCTTACTGGACCTCATTTGGTGACCACGGGAAGGGAAAACCCCAGTGTGGAGCACAAGGGCAGGACTGATGGTTGTTTGGGCTTGCCAAGGAGGACCCTTCAAACATGACATCTTTTAGCCTAATTTAAAAAAAGAAATCATAAGCTGAAGATGCTAAAAGATATATGTGGCATGCATATATGCATATTTTGGAGTGATACAAATCGGAAGGAACAACAACAACAACAACAACAAAAGACTGGGTCAAAGAACTGACTGAAATGGTGAACTTCTGCTCGAAACAGTAAACTTCTTCATTGAAAATTTTAAAAGAGACTGAGAAAAAGATGAAAAACACGTTTGGCAGAATGCATGAGCTCTGGTGGGGTGGGGGTCAAGGAAGGGGCAATGGGTCTAGATTTGAGTGGAAATTTTGTATGAAATGCACAAAGATTCAATAAAAATTGGCTTTGAAAAAAAAAGAATGGAGAATCAAGTGGTAAATGAAGCTCAGCGTCAATGGAAAACATGGGCTATATAATACATGAGTGTCCGCTTAATTCATATTTGCTGCTTATTTGAAAGTTTCATGTTAAATTGTTAGAAAAATAGGCACACACTTTGAGCTGTTCTATTTATTTCTCCTCCCTCTCCTCCCTCTCTTCCTGCTCCTGCTCCTCCTCCTGTTGTTTCTCCTCTTCCTCCTTCTCCTCCTCCTCTTCTTCTTCCTCCTCCTCCTCCTCCTCCTCCTCCTCCTCCTCCTCCTCCTCTTCTTCTTCTTCTTCTTCTTCTTCTTCTTCTTCTTCTTCTTCTTCCTCTTCTTCTTCCTTCTTAATACAGGATCTTCCTGTAACCCTGGCCAGGCTGGAACTTACTATACTATGTAGATAGACCAGGCTGGCCTCCATCTCACAGAGATCTGCCTGCCTCTGCCTCCCAAGTGCTGGGATTTAAAGGCATGTGCCGGTTATATATACTTACTTAGTCTGTAAAAAGACACTTTACATTGTACCAAAGTAGTATATGAAAAAAATAAAAGGGGCAGAGCACATATTGTGTTACATGTATACGACAGAAAGCTGCACACACCACTGTGATGTAGATCATCCATTTGTACTGAAACACGAAGATCACCAGGTGCATTCTGAAGAGGAAGAAGAAATAGGATAAAGTGTGTGATGTGTTCCCATTTATGTAACATTATGAAACCATAAAATCAATAGCACAATATGCATATAAATATACATACAATAAATGTTTGAAAGGCTGGAGAGATGGCTCAGCGATTAAGAGCAGTGGTTGTTCTTACAGAGGACCTGGGTTTGGTTCCCAGCATCCAGATGGATGCTCACAACCACATGTAAGTCCAGGTCCAGGGCACACAATGCTCTCTTCTGGTCTCCATGGGCACTGTGCTCACAACTTGGCATACACTCAGACACACACACACACACACATCCACATAAATAAGAATAAGTCTTTAACAAACTAACAAATGAATGACTGGAAGGAAGATCTTAGAATAAGAACCTATAGGTTTTTTGGTTAAGGATCCGATGATGGACACCTTGGGTTTTATAGCCCAGATCTCTTTGTTGCACCTATTGAGCTGACTTTGTGGTGGAAGCGAAGCCATAGACAGCATGTAAATGACTGTGGCTGTGTTCCAACAAAACATGACTCATAAAACCAGCTAGTGGGCTGGCTTTACCTGAGTACAGCTGGCTGCCACAGTGGCCTCATTTTTCTATGCCTTCCTGTCTTCCTGTTCATTCCTATGAATTTCTTTCAGACTCATGTGATTGGCTTTAAATCATCAGGATATGTTCTGTGATTGAGTTTAAGATGAAAGGACAGGTGCAGTGGGCCTGCTGGCTTTTGTGCCTCTACAGAGATGCCTGTGCTAGCCACTGGAGGAGAGTTCAGCCCTTTCCAGTTGTCCTTGTCAAGGCTATCCTAGACTGGCCAACAGTAAGGCAACCTTCAGACCTGTGGTCAAGCCAAATCAAAATGAACAGGACCACCATGCTGACCACAGCAGGCACATGTCAGCAGTAAGTGCCTATTGTGAAATATTGAGGTTTTGTTATATAGCATTAGCTAACTGATACAAAACAGGAACAAGTCCACTGATGATATTGACTACCTTTGAGGAAGGAATAAGGGATACTTTTGTTATTTTTAAATTTTTTAACAAGAAACTGTGTTGTAATGTTTCAAGATACAGAAAACACAGATTTCTGTCAACATTCTTAGGAGGACCAGGTAAAGGTAGCACCATAGTAAGGGATCAAGACTTAGGTGCATTTCTTTTCTTCTATCTCTATATCATTTTCTCATTTTATTCCTTGCCTATAGATAGAATCCAGGTCTTTTATATTCTAAAAATCTTCTTTGGCCCTTTTATCCTTGCTTATCTTCAATCCAACTGCCTTCTTCCCTTTTCAAGACTTAACTTCACAAATAACAAAGGAACGAGTACATGCATGCATCAATCAAAAATTTAAACAAAAAATAAAAATAAAAGCTTTCTTTTCTGCCCATGACCTCTCACCCATGCTGCTTCCTGGAGCTGGTACCTTGAAAAGGCTTCTTCTTCTGGTAGTTATCTGTATTTTTCTAACAACATGATTATATCTCTATTTCTTAGGTCGTTGTATTGGTTACTTTTTTGTTGCTGTGACAAAATACCTGATAAAAGCAACTTAAGGAAGGAAGGTTTGTTTTGGCTCCCAGTTCAAGGGCGGGGAGGTATGAGAATGTGGGGTGGGCAGCTGGTCCCAGTGTGTCCAGTCGGAAGCAGAGGGAGGTGACCCTGCCGTCCCTCAGGCTTCTCCACTCCTTTCTCCCCTGGACACTCAGAGTACATTCAAGATTGTTCTTCTCACCTCTGCAAACCTCTCTGGAGACACTGACGGACACAAATGCAGAGTGTGTCTCCTGGTGGACTCTGAAATTCAATCAAGGTGACAATGAAGGTGTGTGTCATGCATGTGTACTTAGGCTACTTCCTATGAAAGATGGCATCTAGCTAAGGCACTTTATCCTCTGCCCTTACACAAATCATGTGGCTTTAAGTTTTTTTTATTTTATAGGTCTAAATAATATTCAAAAATATCTCTCTTATTTCTCTTTTTAATATTTTATTATTTTTTATTTTATGTGTATAACTGTATTGCCTGAATGTGTATAAGTGCACTCGTGTTGTGTAATGCCTGTGGAAGTCAGAGGAGGGGACTGGATTCCTTGGAACTAGGGTTATGGATGGTTGTTAGCTGCCATATGGGTGTTGGGAACTGAACCTAAGTCTTCTTCAAGAGCAGGCAGTGCTCTTAACCACTGAGCCATTTTCCCAGCACCTATCATTACTATTTAAAATTAAATTTATTTTTTATTTTTATTTTACATGTATGACTGTCTTTCCTGCATTTATGTAAGTGCACCATGTGTGTGCAATGCCCATGGAAGCCAGAAGAGGGCATCAGGTCCTCTGAAAATGGAGTTGGGGGAAGTTGTTAGCCATGTCAGTGCTGGGAACTGAACTTAAGTCCTCTGCATGAGCAGCTGGTGCTCTTAACCACTGAGCCATCTCTCCACCTCCATTAAACTTATCTTCTTTCTCTTTTTTTTCCTGACTATAAGTTTATTTAACACAAAACATTTGTCTCCAACTTCACCGAGGTGGCTGACCATGTCCACGACCAAACCTGCCTCTGAACTGGAATTCTCTGCAGAGCCAGCCCCAGCTTCAGCTTTCTTGTCAGCACCAGGTGGCACAGCACTCCGTCTGTGGATACCTCTGTCGGCTTCCCCTCTTGTGAATCTAGCCAGTTGCCCGCCCTTTGGACCTTTAGGCCGTGGCCTGCCAGTCTCAGGACGGCTGTGGCGCAGGGTGGCAGGCACGATCTCAGGAGGCAGGTGGAGGTAATCATGGAGATATTGGATACCCTGTTGGTGAGGTACAAGTAGAAATGTCTCCAGGAAAACTGCTCCTTCATGTAGCCTTGAGACTTGAGAGACTGCATAGCCTTCATGACATGAAGGTTGGGCACATTCTTGTCTGCCAGCTCTGGGTGTTTGGGCACATGAACATCCTTCTTGGCTACCATCACACCCTCCTTGAAAAGGAGTTCATAGACGGCAATCCGGTTCTTCCTGGGCATCAACATCGTGGCGGTCGCAGGGTTGGAAGCTGAGGCTGGAAAGCTTATCTTCTTTCTTGATAGTGGTGTGTATATTTTTATCAAAGCTGTGTGTTCCCTGACCTTAATCCTTCCTGGAGCTAACAACTTTTAAAAGCCAAGTGTGCTGAGGAGGTAAGCAGGGATCCACTGAGGGTCCAGGGGCTCAGCATCCTCATTGCTATCATGTTCCCAGGTGATACCACTATGGAATCCTGGAGCACACTTCGCAGACGGCTGTATTTGAGGCAGGCAACAGGTCCTGGTTACAGGGCTTGGGTTCTGAGGCAGAATATAGATGGGAAATATGGATCACCTTGAGCAATTCTCAAAGTCTCCTTCAGTCTCCTCAATGTTGGCAACAGAGTATCTCACAGAAGATCTCCTGTGAGATCCCGATGGCCCGGTCAGCCTTACCAGAGCTTCCAAGACACATAATCATTTCCAAGGTGACACAAAAGCACTGTTTGATCTCTTTCCTCTCCATCAATCCCATTTCCAGCTACCACCGTTAGTTTATGGCACATAATTACAGCAGATTAAAAATTCAGATTGGCACACTTCTTATGGCTTCCTCTGCATTTTGGAAAAAATATAAGCAAGTGCTTGAAAACAATAATGGGAGCCACAGTTTAGTCTTTGTTTGCATTCCAGGAGCCGCTCATGAGACAGATTCTGGCAGGTAGAGACAGATTCTTTGCTGGGGTGAGAGTCTGTGAGAAACACCGGGAGAGGAGTCATGCGAGCTGAGCCTGGAAGGGGCCTGGGCAGCCAAGGTGGGGGAGGGGGGAAGCAGCTACTGTGGGAGAAGTGGATGTACTCCTTTGAGCAACCCTGGGGTAGCATAAAACAGGCCCCTCAGCTCTGTGCAGCTGAGGCAGAGAACTGAGCTACTGAAGCAACACTTAGACACAACCTGTCCTAGGGGGGTGGGTTCCCTGACCCTTGACGCCAGCAGCACAGGCTGCAGAGCTCCCACAGCAGTAGCAGCAACACCTCAAGCCACTGGGAGTCCAGCCACATTCACAATCATTTCCGTCAACTCTTTCCAGGGCGGCCTCTCAGGCTTGCTATTCTTCCTTGAATGTTTTTGCACATTAAATGATAAGCGTTCACTAAGACCACAACAAATACTGTGTGGCCACCTGATTCTCCCAAGGATGAGCATGGATGTGATCCAGGCATCTTGAGTCCAGGGCTTGGAGACCAAGCAATGGGTGGCAGTCCCTAGCCTGGCATGCCTGGGGTTTTATAGCATGGAACAGTCTGAGTCTGTTCCTCCTTCCTTAGAAACTTCCCTGCACCCTGATCATGTGCTTCATTTCCACAGGAATATATGTCAAGGAGATAGATCTGTGGAGAAAGCCATCCGGAGGGGCTATTTTCAAAGGAACTATTTTAAGGCTGTCCTTCCAGTCCGCCACATCCTGACACTGGGTATATTTAGCATCGTCCATAGACAGGGCTAATGGATTTTTTAGTTGCAAATCATTATGATTCAAACCACTGCAGTCTTTAAAAAAAATTGCAGCAACATCATACACACACACACACACAC
This sequence comes from Rhizomys pruinosus, assembly GCA_009823505.1. Classification (NCBI taxonomy): domain Eukaryota; kingdom Metazoa; phylum Chordata; class Mammalia; order Rodentia; family Spalacidae; genus Rhizomys; species Rhizomys pruinosus. The sequence continues at coordinate 4,868,823 of VZQC01006589.1, forward strand.
ACACACACACACACATACACATGCTCATAGTCACCTTATATTTATATGCTATATATATGTGTGTATGTGTGTGTGTGTGTGTATAGCTTTTTTTTTTTCTGAGAAAAGTGATTTTTGTAGTTGAACTCAGAAGCCTTCCCCGTTGAGCCCTTTGTGTCTGGGGGAGGAGCCAATGCTGCAGGTTAGCATGTGTTGCCTTCACACTGTGTGCAAAATGCACATGTGCTCAAAGAAAAGACTTCACAAAGGGTATTTAAATTGACAGCCTGAGACAGGGATAATTTAACACACCATTCTTTGCCTCTCGCTCCTGTCCATGCTGAGCGCTGCCGTTTTGCCAAGCAGAATACAAATTTCTGTGGTCCCTTCCATTAATATGACCTCTTTCATTCTCTCTGTTAATCTCCTTTTGCCAGCACAATAAAGACTGTAAAGTAGCAAGCTCCAATGTAAAGAATCGAAACTGCTGTAGAGTTGGGTTCTCTGAGTCTCATTCCGATACACCTGCAGATGGAGTGGGAAGCACTTGACACAGTCAAGGTACGGGCCACACGTCACCTCTGCCCCTATGGCCCCTTGTGCCTAAGCTCCACTTCTCATGACTTCTGATGACAGAGTTGGAGAGCTTCTGGATGAAGGTTCTACGTTCTAAGCCTCTAAGTCCTGATGTCACAGCCTGGGCTTCCATGTTCTGCCTTGGGCTGGACCCAGAGCTTCCAAGCTAGACACTGGATTTTGAGGGTTTCCACGTCCTTCAGCTTCTCACATAGCACCTGACATCATAGATCGCCTGCAGTCTGGAATGCAGCGAAGTAGATGTTAGTCCACTGGGGCAGTCATGACACACATCCAGCCCCCCTGGGACATGAAACCCTGGTGGAGAAAGGCCAATTTTTCTGACAAGGAAGATCTACTCCAATAAAATCTTTCCAATGCTTAATCTATTTATTTATTTATTTATTTATTTATTTATTTATTTATTTATTTATTTTTGTCTTTTTGAGATGGTAGTTCCAGCTGGCCTGGAGCTTGCTCTGTAGACTAGACTGGACCTGAACTCACAGAGATCCACCTGCCTCTGTCTCCCAGGTGCTGGAATTAAAGGCATGCACCACCACACCCAGCCTTTTACTTTTTTTATGTGTACATTTACCAGGTGTGCACCACCACACCCAGCCTTATTCTTTTTTTTTATGCGTACATTTCCCTGTATGTATGTAAGTGCACTGTGTGCGTCCAATGCCTGCAGAGACCAGAAGAGGGTTTTGGATCCCCTGAAGCTGGAGTTATGGATGGTTATGAGCCAGCATATTGGTGGTGGAAGCTGAACCTGAATCCTTGGCAAGAATAGTAAGTACTCTTAAACCCTGAACTATTCCTCCAACCTCTTGACTGCTAATCTTGATTGTCAGCTTGATAGGATAAGGAATCGACTGTGAGACTTGGCTCCTGGTGAGTCTGTGAAGACATTTTCAAGAAGGAGAGAGAAAACCTCCACCCCTACACCCCTGACACACACACGCAGAGTGGGCAGCACTGTCAGGCTGTGGCCTTGATATAATGGAATCCACGGAGAAGTAGCCCTGCCTCCCCGTTCACTTGCTGATGAGTACACCTATCCAGTTGTTGCTACCACAACCATCCTTCACTGACATCTGTACCAGCCTCTCCAACCTTTCTGTGTGGACTGAAGGCCAGAAACCCCTGGAAGGAGTCCCAGGCTCCTTCCAGGCCTTCAGCACCAGCCTGGGACTACTGAGGCATCCAGCTGTGTGGAGTGAACAGTTACCAAGTTCTCAACCTCTCCAGCATGAAAGGCAGCCTCTGTTCAAGTACCCAACCCATGTAGTGTGAGCCAATCTAATAAATCCCCGTTCATAATGTATATTCATCGTGTCAGCGCTGTTCCTCCAGAGAGCTCTCGCTAACGCAATCTTCAACAGCATGGTGATGGGATCTGCACTTACTGAGTGTTGACAAGGTGCTGGAGAAGCGGCTCTCCGAGTGGGCTGGGAGCAGCAGCAGCAGATTGCAAAAGGTAAAGATTTGTGTTCTAGAGGCTGGGCGATGGCTCAGGGTTGTCAAGTGCTTGCCGCAGAAACATGAAGAACTGAGTTTAATCCCCGGAACTCACATAAAATGGCAAGGCGTGTCAGCATGCATCTGTGATCCCAGTGCTGGGGAGGCAGAGACAGGAGGGTCCCTAGGATGCTCTGGCCAGCCAGTCTAGCTAAATAGGTAAGTTCCAGGTTCAGTGAGAGACTCCATCTGAAAAGACATAAGGTAAGGAATGTGAGGCAGATTCCTAATGTCGACTTCTTGTCTCCACACCAGTGCGCATACACATGCACCCATGCACACCTGCACACATGCACACAGCCGAATGCCCGCCCCTCCATGCTGAAAATTCTAGACCTTCACCCAGCCCTGACCAATCAGAAGCTCTGAGGGTGGCGACAGTGATCTAGACTTAGCATACCCACCTGGAAGGGGCTAGGACTCTGTTAAGTTCAAGAACTTCTGTACTGGAGGCCAAGAATCCAGGCTCTGGAATAGGATTGCTTGGGCCAGGTGACCTCACGGTTCTTCTAGGCCCCACAGGACCACTCTGGGAGTGTGTGTCTCAGTGCCTCTGTGCATCCGGGTGTTCTTAGCTTGGCTACCCTCACACCCCCAATACACTTAGATCCAAAGATCTGCACAAAAATACTTTCTTTGGGACATGATCCCAGGAAGAGTGGAGAGAAAATGGGTAATTGAGGCCCAAACAGTGCCGCCAGGTAAGCGGGGTAAATTCTATTTGGGACTCTGTGAGACAAGGGGAACAGACACCACAGAATCTTTTATGATGGCTAGTCCTGTTTTCCTGTCTAGGGCTCACTCAAATTTGCTTTGTGCATGGGGCTGGCCAGAGCAGGAAGACCTCAACATTAGCCTGCATGTTTGGAGAGTGGAGGTGGCCTTGAGTAGACCATAGGAACATGAGGATGGTACTGATGGACTCTGCCACGGGGTGACTTGAGTGTCCCCCTTCTGGTGAGAAGCAAGGATTAGAGTTAGTGCTTACAAAAGTGTCTGTGGCCACAGCCGGCATGTCGGTGACACTGCTCGGCTCATCCACATCATAACCCTCTTTGCTCTGTCCCTTTGCCTCCAGTCCACCAGCAAATTCTGTTGGTTCTACACTCATGGTGTTTAATCCCTTTACCCTCCTCTGTGACTGGGGTCCAAGTTGGGACCTACCTATCTCCAGAGCCTTTGCTGTCATTGGTCACAGTTCTGCACCTCACAGATCAGCTTCCTGTATATGCCCCACAATAGTCATTTAGACACAGGAACGAGGCCTGTACTTAGTTTGTAGAGTGCTTACTTCACAAGCATGAAGCCCTGTGTTCAATCCCAAACACTGGAAAAAGATGGGCATGGCAGCATATGCCTATAATCCCAGCACTTGGGAGGTAGAGGCAGGAAGATGAAGAGTTAACGGTTACTATTGTCTATATATCAAGTTCAAGGCTAGCCTGGACTATGTGAGAGTTTGCCTCAAGCACACACACACACACACACACACACACACACACACGTCATTTAGAGACAGATTTGGAGAATGAGATTGGGATACGCCTCACCCATACTATACAGATGCAGATCATGCAGTTGACAAAGATACAGGCGAAGGACCTAAAGTCCTGCTTGTCTCTCACAGCCTTGAGCCCATGCAGAAAGGGGGCCTACCAAGTGTGGTAAAGCTATTTTTCCCCAAGTAACTGTATCTGTGGTTGCCGCTTTCTGCAGATCCACCCGACCTTGACACTACTGCACCTGCTGTGTCATTTATCCAAGCTCTCATCTCTTGGACCAAGTCTCACAGAAAGATCAAGCTGAGATTTGCCTGCAGCTGCTTTCCATATTGATAGGGCTGATGTGAATTTTGCCATGTGGTACAGAAAGCAGTGTGCTGGTCAAAACAGCATATTTCCCTTTGGTAACATCAGGCTAAAACCCAAATCACTGAGCCCCATCTTCAAAATGTAGAGAAGAGAAAAATGAACACCAACATTGTTTGAAAGCTGGGATACATTTTGGGTGTTTGGTTAGCATGTGCAAAGTCCTAGGGTCTATCCCAGGGCTGTGTTACCACAGGATGCAAGTGGACCATCCATAGGGATCTTGACGAGGACAAGAACCAGAGCTCAATGCTATGTCTGTAGCTCCTAATATGATGTTTTTGAATAAGTGGGTTGGAGGAAGATGAAGAAGTTGATATTTCACAGAGACATGACTCCAAACTTCTGAGAATCTTCAAATTTTCAGGTCCTTTTGTGGTTAGTCATTGTGCTGATAGGATGCTGTCTTCATCTCTTATTCTGTTTCTGTGATAAAATACTTGGACAAAGACAACTTTAAGGGAGATGTGTTCTGGCTCAAAGTTTGAGGGTATGGTCTGTTTTGGTGGGGAAGTCAAGGTAGCAGGGGCTTGAAGCAGCTGCTCGCATCTGAAAATAGAGAGAGACGAAGGCGCCCTGCCACTCAGTCCCCGTTCTCCACTCACGCAGTCCAGGATGGCAGTCAGGGAATGGTGGCACTGACAGTGGGAGGTCTCCCTGCCTCCGTTAATGAAAGATAATCCCCCACGGGTATGCCCAGAAGTCTGTCTCCCAGACCAGTCTACTACTCATCATAGATACACCAGAGTGAACCGACAGAGGTAACTGCCTCCCCGCCTTCATGCCAGTCAATCCGAGAGGTCTGTGAGGGCCACACGCTAGCTAAGTGATTCACACAACTTCATGCACACAGACATGAAATGACAATGGGTTCCCATCATTTCAAGCCCAGGTCCCCTATAGGCTGCTTCTGAAATAAGAATTTAAGAGCAAGGGGTTCATTTGGGAGCCGACCCCAGGAAATCCCTCTAGGGGTGAGGAAGTGACTCAAGGCAGGGAAGAGAGTCAATGGAAGAGGGTGTCAAAATGGATTTTACTTACTAATCTTTAATTTTCTGCCAGCTTATTCGTTTTAATTGTATATGTGTGTTTTGCTTCCATGTAACTGCACCATGTACATGCAATGCCCACGGAGGCCAGAAGAGGGCTTCAGACACTCTGCAACTGGAGTTGCAGGTGGCCATGGCCGCCATGTGGGCACTGGAGTTGCAGGTGGTGGTGGCTGCCATGTGGGTACTGGGAGCCAAACCTGGGTTCTCTGCAAGAGCAGCCAGTACTCTTAACTGGTGAACGATCTTTCTACACCCTGTTTTTAATTCTTAATCGTGTGTATATGTGAGTGTCTGTGCAGTGTCAGTAAAGGCCAGAAGAGGGACTCCTGCAAGTTCTCCTCTGATTACCTGCATACTGTACCATGCACACCTCCCCCAAATAAATAAATGTAAAAAACCCCTTGTTAAATGCTTTAAGCATTTGAGTGTTCACAGTCGCAATGTTACCACCTTTCTCTACGTTTGAAAATTTTGGAATTTGTGGAAAGAAAACAAGAAATGGCTCATGTCTAAGAATCTCCCTCTGTGGCTGAGTGCAGTGGATGAGCTTGGACACAAGCTTGACCAGGTCCCACTGTCCACACCACTTCTGAGTACTCCTGGATTGGGGTGAACCAAGACAGTGTGATCTGGTTTCTTCTGAAGACTGTGCACTGTGCATTGGAGCAGCAACCGGCCCATGTGAAGGCCGATTGGATGCACAAGGGACCCTGTGCAACACTAGCACATCTGCATGGAGGGCACACAGCCCTGTGGGCTCTTGATCCTGGTATGGCTGTGCAGCGTGCACCCAGTGAGTGTAAGGGCGATAGACACAAAGCCTTTCTGTGGCAAAGAAAAGCCTTTGTAGGAACCCACCTAACAGGCCACCAGCTCAGAGATGCTGCAGACAAACTGTACAAAGTGACTCAATGAGTGTGCTGCGTTTCTGATGGAAACGTTTCCTGCTGGAAGGAAGGGGAGGTTTGGTTTCTGAAGCTCACAAGAAAGTTAGGAGACACAAGGCCCCTCCTCGTGCCTATAGAAGTTGTGTAAGAGGAGGTGGTACAGGGAACTCCAGGATTGTAGCCCTCACAAAACACCAAGACTGAAAACATGGAAAGGGTTTATTTCATCTTATGCTTCCAGGTCACAGTCCATCATTGAGGGAAGTCAGGGCAGGAACTGAAGCAGAAACCATGACAGTCACTGCTTACTGGTTCTGCCCCTCTGGCTTGTGCTCAGCCAGCTTATACAACCCAGAACCACCTGCCCAGAGATGGCATCACCCGCAGCGGGTTGGACCTTCTCATATCACTGAATGATCAAGAAAATATCTTACAGACGTGCCCACGGGGAAATCCAATAGTAGAAATTCCCCAATGCAGTTTTCCTATTCCCAGGTCTGTTGACAACTAGATCTACATGTTATCAATAAATGGCATTTTATTATGAATACAGAGCCTCTGAGTTTTCTGTGGTCCAAGGCCCCCCTCTCCACAGAGGGGGATTTCTGCATGTGCATGTGGCCCATCAGCCATATCTTCTCCATCCTGGCTCCTTTCTACCCTCATGGCACATGGAGCTAGGGAAGAGCTGTGCCTGTTCTTGTGCTAACCTTCTCCTGCAGTAGTCAGAACTCACCTAGCAGCTCTGAGAGATGGTATTAGCATTTTATGGGAGAAGAAACGGAGGCCAGAAGACATAGGTGTCTGTTATTCACTGTATTTTTCCAGATAGCCTGAGTGCTGACTACAGAGCCTATAGTGCCCAATTCGAAGAAAATGGGGGAACTTCACAGTCAAAAGTTGCTAAGAACTTCAAAACAGACAGCAGCAAATTGTACCAAGCACAGGGAGTTTCCAAATGGCATCAGGAGCAACTCTGTGGGTCACAGACCCTGAAGCCAGACCTGAGTAGCAGCTCTGGATAAGAAGCTGCAGGGAACAGGGAGGCCTGGCTGGGACGCACACACTAGCAGATGCCTGCATGCCAGGTGTGCCACGTGGGCGTGGACTGGTTTTGCTGCTCATGGCAGAAGGAGTCACCTGGAAGCCTGAGGAAGGTATCAGCTGGGTTCTGTGACAACAAAGGTTGTCTTCAGTTGACTCAAAGTGCCCAGCAGCTGGTGTGAGGGTGGGGTTGGTGGTGAGCAAATAGAAGCTGCCCCGGGGCTTAGAGAAATCCAGCCTCAGAAATGTACAGAAGCCACAGGGAAGGCTTGGGCTGAGGTTCTGGGGCCATAGGCAGGTGTTAGAGAGCAGAGACATACGTTGGCTCTTCTGCTGCTGCTCTGTGTGTACATGTATGGAGGGTTAGTCCGTTTTCTGCAGCTTTGGACTTAAAATATTTCTGCCTCTGGAGTCCTGGGGTTGCAGATGTCCCCCACCATGTCTGATGCACTTCTATTTTAGCCCAGGCAGCCCAGCATTTATCTGCCTGATATTGGGGTTCCATCTGATATCCACTGGCTGAGGTTACATGGCATATGTGGTGGAAGTGGGGGTGGCCTATCTCGTGAGCCTCCCCCATGAGAAGAGGGAGGAGAAGGAAGAAGGGGAGGAGGAAGAAGAGGAGGAAGAAGAGCAGGAAGAGGAGGAGGAAGGGAGGGGGAGGGGGAGGAGGAGAACAGTTGCTTGAGTAAGCCAGCATTCTAGGCTTAGCTGGGTGGGTTGTCTCATCAGGCTTGCTGGTCCCTCAGAAGCAAGGAGTCAGTAAAGTTACCAGAGAATGTAGATCTATCCTCTCCCTGGAACCCTGTGCGCAGTAGCAATGGAGATCTCTGCAAAGTTCAGGGACAGCAGTGACCTCCCCCAGAGAAACATGGATTCATACTTGACAACTGTCTCCAGGTCCTCAGGACAGATTCAGCTCATGACAGGTACGTGATGGAGACTGTGTGTTGTTTAAAGGATATATTTAAACACTAATTGAAATCAGAGGTTTCATGTGACACTTTGGATGTTTGGCTTCTCTAGAAAGTAAAAGACGTGTCAGCTGTCCGTAGTCCTCCCCACCCCCCAGGCAGGGCTCAGCAGGTGTCTGCTTAACCGAGCTCCATTTCTCCATCCTTCCTACTCCTTGCCACGTCCTGTGGCATCACCGTTAGCCTGGACTTTGTGAGCACCGACATATGTTTGTGGTTCTGCTACAAATGCTCCCGGTGTCTCCAGTGGTTGAAGATGAGCTTCTCTTCACAGCACATGAAAGAGTCACTTACGAAGCTGAGGAAGGTGTGGGCTCACATATCATTTCCCACAGGCCTCATCTCTGAGCTCGAGTCACCGGCCCAGGGCTTCAGAACTAAGTGACTGTGATTAATTTTAGAGTGGACACTTTTCTACGTTTGGCTGTGTGATGTGGGTGTAGGTGTTCTAGTTGTCTGGATTCAGAAATGGATTTCCTACTTAGAAACATCAGGCTGGGGCCTGTCAAGATGGCTCAGCAGGTAAAGTCCTTGCTGAACTGAGTATTCACTCTTGAAGCTGTCTTCTGACCTTCAGGCCCACATAGTCTCACACGCATGCACACATACGCACTAAAATAAAGTCAGGCTGGGCAAAGGACTCCACTTTTTGACTTTTTGGCAATACTTTACGGGAATTGTGAGGGTCTCTTTATCTCTCCCACCCTACACCTCCAAAATGAGCACCACGAAGGACCCGCAGGCACCTGGTCTCCTCAGCAGAGCAGGGGAGACACTGGGTACTAAGCATGTCGATAATTGCATCCTTGGTTCAGGGCCAGAAACTCCCTCGGCTGCTTGCCAGTTCAGGGAGGAGACCACAGGCTTCTGCAGCCCTGCTCCCAAAGCACGGCAGAGAGTTATTTCAGCGTGCATACGTGGGAAGGGTGGGAAAGCAGAGAGAAAAGTGAGAAAGTGTATGTAAGCAAATATTTCAAAGGAAAAGAGGGGGAGCTCATCTTTAGACAGCTTCATAAAATAATCCGCTCGATCCTGCCAGAACCCCAAGTGAGCAGCAAGCTCTGTGGCTCTTAGTAACCTGGCAGGCACTACTTGCCAGTTTGGGTCCTGGTGTAGACTGAGTGCCCTCAGGAAAATGAAACCAGTCCCAGTGTCCATCCTCTGCCTGGGAACAGCCACGGGGCACGGAAGCTGCACCTGGCCCAGAGCAGAGACAGCCTCTGCTGTCTCTCAGGGCTATACCTAGAATTTAACAGGCTGTGTCAATGCCAAATCAGCCTTCAGTGTGATTGGCTTTTAGAAGCAATGATGAATGATGATAAGAAAGTAGGAAGTGGGGAGCTGGGGAGACAAAAGTAGGAAGTGGGGGGTTGCTGGAGAAAAGGCTCTTTCAGTAGAGTCAGCTGCACAAGCACGAGGTGAGCTCAGATCCCAGCACCTGTGTAGAAAGCAGAACGTGTGCACCTGCAACCCTGGCCTGAGGAGTGGAAGACACATGGTTCTGCAGAGCTCGCTGGCCAGCCAGTCCAGCCAAATCAGTGAGCTCCAGCCTCAGTGAGAGGCTCTGTGTCACTAAAGAAGGTGGAAAGGGATTAAGGAAGACATATGACATTGACTCTGACCTACACACACACATACACACTCACATGCCAGGTGCTTTAACAAGAAAGAAAGAAAGAAAGAAAGAAAGAAAGAAAGAAAGAAAGAAAGGAAGGAAGGAAGGAAGGAAGGAAGGAAGGAAGGAAGGAAGGAAGGAAGGAAGGAAGAAAGAAAGAAAGAAAGAAAGAAAGAAAGAAAGAAAGAAAGAAAGAGAAAGAAAAGAAAGAGGAAGAAAGAAAGAGAGAAAGAAAGGAAGGAAGGAAGGGAGAAAGGAAGGAAGGGAGAAAGAGAGAGAAAGAAAGAGAGAAAGAAAGAGGGAAAGAAAAGAAAGAAAGGAAAGAAGGAAGGAAGGAAGGAAGGAAGGAAGGAAGGAAGGAAGGAAGGATTAAGCTGGACATGGTGGCACACACTTAGCCCTTGGGTAGTAGAGGCAGGTGGGTCTCTGTGAGAACAAGGCCAGCATGGTGTATAGATCTAGTTCCAGGCCAGTTTGGGCTATAGGGATACCCAGTCTTAAAACAAAACAAGGGGGCTGGAGAGATGGCTCGGTGGTTAACAGCACTGACTGCCTTTTCAGAAGACCCAGGTTCAATTCCCAGCACCCACATGGTGGCTAAGAACCGCCTTTAACTCCATCCAGTTCCAGGGGAATCTGACGCCCTCTTCTGACCTCTGCAGCATTACATGACACAGGTGCACCAACCTATATGCAGACAGTACACTCATACACATAAAATAATAAATTAAAACAAAACAAAACAACGGCAGTCGCAAAACAGAGTTAATTTTGAATCTGGTCATGCAAGAGACACTGTTTTGTCAGAAAGTCACTTCTGATGCTAGCTTTGAGTCACTGCCCAGTCAAGAGAATGCAGATGTGATGGACTTCAAACTCAAGCATTTGTGTTTGTTTCTCTATTAGCTTGTGGCCAAGTGTGTATAAGCACAGCTCGGAAACACATTTCAACATGGCAGAGCTCACTGGAGCCAACCTGTGTAGCTATTCATTAAAATATCAGAAGCTAATGAGTGAGAAGTATTTAGAGGAACTTCAATGTGCTCACAGGAAGTTGAGGGTATGTTAAGGACAGTCTTCCATGGCAAACAGTCAGGAGCGTTAATACCACGCACGGGGTCTTGCCCCACTGATGTCGTGGCTGTTTTCTTGTGGCAATGATGGTGTCAACAAAGATAGTCTGTACACTGTTGTTGCTGTCTGGAACAGGTGCTGTGCAACCCTACACACGGGATTGTAGCTAGCAGGAGTGCTGGGTGCCAATTACCCAGTCCTCCTCCAGGGACATGGCAAGTCTGATGACCTGAGTTCAATCCAGATCCACATGTTGGAAGGGAAAAAAACTTGCAACTCCTACAAGTTATCCTCTGACTTCCACCCATGTACACCTATCACCCACAAAAAATAAATCTCCTTAACCCTACTCCCTTGCCCAATGAATGGGCTGCATGGAGTCATACAAGCCTGCCCGTTTTCTTTAAGATGGGACAAGATGCTATAATTCGTGCTACTGAGCCCCTGGAAACAGCCTGAGAATGGTCTCTGATGGAGACTGACCCTTCCTAGCTCCTTCAGCTCCCCGTGGAGGAGGCCATCTGCCCATCACAGGTGCTGCTTCCTCCCAATTCTTCTCAGCTGAGGATACACCACCTTCCAAAGGGAGCCTGGTTTGGTCCAAATGTGCTCTGCTGAGCTTCCATCCAAGATCTTAGTGTTTGGTTCCTATGACCTGGGAAGTATCTGTGATTTGGCACACTGACCCCGCTTTGGGATTGGTGCCTGTGAACCCACCATGGCCATCTTCCCAACCCAGGGTCCTCGGGTGAGTATTGGTTTCCAGTTCTAGAACGTCGAGTGGTTGCTCATGCCACAGTGGATGAGCACGCTCCCATGGGCAGCAGTAATTAGACTTGGAGTTATCAACAACAACAACAACAACAACGACGACGAAAAGAGGATGGGAAGTTGGGAGGGAGACAGGATGAGGAGCACTGGGGCTGTATGAAACGTTCAAACAATAAAACCTCCCATTTAAAAATGAGAAAGCCAGCTGAGGACAGACACTGAGCTCTCTTCTCTTCCTGACTGTGTAATCCAACGTGGTCAGGTGCTTCAGCCCCCTATCACCTTGATTCCTCATTACTAGAATCATGAGAGACTATCCTTGAACTCTAGCCAAAATTAACCCTTTCTCCCATTTAAAAAAAAATCAGAAAGTCAAAAAGGCACTGATCATCTTTCTGAATGGAAAAAGAATTCTGTTCCTAGCAACACTTCCATCTTGTCTCTGCTGATCCTAAATACGAAGTGAAAACAGAATGAGAAAATATTTCAGCCTAGTAAGTATTTATTTATTTTTTTTGGTCTTTTCGAGACAGGGTCTCCATGTAGCCCCATCTGGCCTGGAACTCACAAAGATCCGCCTGCCTCCGCCTCCCAAGTGCTAGGATCAAAGGCATGTGCCACCATGCCGGCAGTATTTTTTTCTAGATGGGGTCTTCCTATAGCCCCAGTTGGCTTGAAGCTAGCTATGTAGACCAGGCTGGCCTGGATCTCACAGAGATCCACCTGCCTCTGTTTCCCTAAAGCTTTCTGTCTCCCACTCTGAACTGAATTGTTCTTTCTCTGTTCCACACAGCAGGAAAGGCCATGGAACCTAGGAGACAAACCCCTGTGGCTTTGTTACAACTGAACAGCACTTCCTGCCTGGACCTCAACATTTTAGCTTTTTTACAATTTGTCTGACCAAACCTAGGAACCTCTCTGTTTCTAGAGTTTTCACATGGGCAGGACTGAAGGGGCCACACTTTCTCAATCTAGCCTAGTAATGCAAAACTGAAATAACTCTGGGCAGAAGCTAGAGAAGGTGGCTCAGTGGTAGAGTACTTACGTAGCCTGGGCAAAGCCTTGGGTTCTACCTGAGCTCTACAATCAATCAATCAATCAATCAATCAATAAACAAATAAATAAATAAGAAAAATCAATATAAGAGCATGGAGAATATCAGTGGCTTAGACCATCTGTATTAGAGTGAGAGATGCACACTGATCTCTGAAGGACAGGGTGTGGGCTCAGCCATTGGACTATGACAGGGGTGGCATCAGTCACTTCAGAAAGCAATTGTTGGCCATCTGCAAAGAAAGAAATGTGTCTGGGTTGTAACAGGCTATGGAAATCTTCTCTCTGAAGCTCTGTGTTTCTTATGCCCAGGCGTCTGGTACATTCACACTGGTAGCAGATGCTGTTGACACCCTGCCTGAGGCTTTCTCCCACACAAGGAAGTTGCTGGACTGGGGGCCGGAAGGACCTGGACATACAGGAGAGTGGGAAATTACACCAACCAGTGAGGGGTGGGGTGACCTACATAACTGTCCTGGCAACTTCCCTCATTGTGACACATCTTGGAGGCAGGCTCTACACAGTCCTTCATGTGGTCCCCAGAGGGAGGGAGCGAGCCCACTCATTTTCCTCCAGGAAATTTCTGCCTCCTTTCTTGCTTTCTCTCCTCTCTCTTACTTTCCCCACTTATTTCTGCTTCCTGAAATCATATCCTAGAAAAATGTTTTGCATCCAAGTCCTTACATTGCATCTGTTTGAGGAAACCCAAATAAGATAACAACCATCTAGGACTGGAGAGATGGCTCAGCAGTTAAGGGCCCGTGGTGCTCTTCCAGAGGACCCCGCTTCATTTCCCAGCATCTGTATCAGGTGGCTCACAACTGTCTGTGAGTCTAACTCTAGGGGATCTATGGGCAGCTGGACTCACTTGCACATATCTACACACACACACACACACACACACACACACATACACACAAAGTTACTTTTAACTTTAAAAAGATAACATCCATTTCTCTATCCATCCATATACCCATCCAGCCATCCAACCATCTATCCCTCCACCAACCATCTATCCATCCATCCATCCATCATCCATCCATCCATCTGCTCATCCATCTAATAATGATATTATTTCTCAGCTACTGTGAAGAGGGACAATACAGAGTGAATACATGAATGACTTTTTTTCTCTTCTCAGGGCTCTCTCAGTTTATGGAAACCAGGTACTTGACATATGATGGGCAATGCTCAAACAGATAAAACTACACATTGCTGTAAGTACCTCAGCCTGCACACTTATATTGGGCTGCAGATAGAGGTTGTGCCTGCTGATCTTAAGCACTTTATGGGATTCCACTTAAGCGCTTGGCATATCAATTACACTTACTTTTTTAAGTTTTAGTCTTTGTCTGAGTTTCCAAAACTCATTTATCTAAAAATATTTATTTATTATTTGTGTGCGTATGTGTGTGTGAACTCTCAGGGGTTATTTCTCTTCTTCTACCATGTGGATTCCCAGGGATGCAACCCAGGGTGTCAGGCTTGTAGGGCAAGTGCCTTTGTCTGATGAGGCACCTCACTGCCCCTCAAAATACGCATTTATAGTGTGAATACAGGTTCAGTTAAAAATAATGATATACCACTTCATAAGTAGTGTGGGGAATCTTAGACCATAGTTATCCTTCAGTATCTGTGGGCGTTGGTCCCATCTATGGGCACCAAAATCCATGGATGTTCCAGGACCCCCCGTGGATAACAAAATCTGTGGATGCTCTAGTCCCGCCTACAAAAATGGCATTTTTTTGCACATGGAACACACAGCCTCTAGCAAGCTTTAAATCTTCTCTAGAGGACTTGCCACATCTCATCCAGCTTAAATGCCGCCCACACAGTTGTTATGCTGTGTTGTGAGGGAGCTCTGATAAGGACAACTGTGCATCTACAGACACAAATTTTTGCCCTAAACATTTTCAAATCTTGGCTGGTTGAATGTGAGGATGTGGAACTCACAGATAAAGAGAGTCCAGATATTTTCTCAATCGCCTAGCCTTGCGACGTTGCTGCCATTCATTTCAGTTACAGTGACCTTTTAAAACATAAATCTGAACCAAAGTCGACAAGGAACTGAAGTGAGATAAAAATAAACTCGGAGTTCTTCAAAGTCAGGAGGGTGGAGAGCTGATGTGTGGTGTGTTGTTTGCAAAAATGGCTAAAAGGATTCCTTCCCTCTATGCGCTGTGCTCCTTGGCAGTATGTCTTTCCACTTCCTGTGTGAACACGTGTGTGTGTGTGTGTGTGTGTGTGTGTGTGTGTGTGTGTGTGTGTGACTGTGGAGGTCAGAGGACAACATTGAGTGTTGTTCTTCAGGCATCTTCTTTGTTCAGGACAGGATCTCTGGTTGGTCTGGAACTTCAGGAAGAAGGCTAGTGGACCTCCTTGGGGTGAGTTCTGCCTGCCATCTTGCCAGTGTGGGTTTCAAGCATGAGACACCCCACTTTACTTTTTTGTTGGTTTTGTTTTGTTTGGTTTTGGTTTTTTGAGACAAGTTCTCCTTGTAGCCCCAGCTGGACTGGAACTTGCTAGGTAGACTAGGTTGGCCTCTGCCTTTGCCTCCCAAGTCCTGGGATTAAAGGCATGTACTGCCACACCCAGACCATGCTTTGCTTTTTGCATATGCTATGTAGATCCAAACTTAGATCCTTGTGCTTGCCAGGCAAGGGTGTTATTGAGTCGAATCCCCAGCCCTACCACTTCTCACTGAGACAGAGGCACTCTTCATTTCTCCGCTCCTGGAATATGGGACCAACTATGCCACAACCAGGGACTTGGAAAGTGCGTGGGCACTGGGGTCTGGCCCTTGTTATTGCAACAGGCACAGCTTTGTTCTGTTATGAAGAAACAAAGGACCCTCTACCTGGGCCTTGTGGTATAGGGTGCTTACACCTGTTGCTCCTGCAGGACAGTGTCCTCTTCCCACCAGCTGGGTCCCTCTGGGGGCTGGGACTCAGCAGAGAGAGAGAGAGAGAGAGAGAGAGAGAGAGAGAGAGAGAGACCCCATCTATCACAGGCTCAATAGCCACTATCTCCACTCCTGGAATATGGGACCAACTATGCCACAACCAAGGACTTGGAAAGTGCGTGGGCACTGGGGTCTGGCCCTTGTTGTTGCAACAGGCACAGCTTTGTTCTGTTATGAAGAAACAAAGGACCCTCTACCTGGGCCTTGTGGTATAGGATGCTTACACCTGTTGCTCCTGCAGGACAGTGTCCTCTTCCCACCAGCTGGGTCCCTCTGGGGGCTGGGACTCAGCTGAGAGAGAGAGAGAGAGAGAGAGAGAGAGAGTCCCCATCTATCACAGGCTCATTAGCCACTATGTCCGTCTTCTGGACCCTGCCAGCAGACAGCCCTCTATCCACTGGCCTTTTAATAGCATTAGGAAAACCCTGGCTCCAGCCACTCCTCCTGTCCTTCCTCTTCACGCACACTCACCAAGCCACCCATTTTATTAAGAAGCAGCCAAGATGCAGCACTCTCTCCACCCATCCCTGCCCCCCTCAGGAAGGAAGGAGGCAGGAGCCAGAAGATTCATGACTGATGACTTGGAAGGCAGCAGACAGTCCAAAGAGGCAGCAAGATGTCCTTGGAATTAAAACAAGGGGGGAGTCAGCCTTCCGGACCTGGTGCACGCCAGTAGGCTCGGCCTCCATCACTCCTGGTCCCAGCTCCAGCTCAGTCATCTCCGGTGCCAGCAGCTCTTAACCACCATATCGCTGTGTATGACAATTGAAGTGCCTACCATCTCAGATCATTTTGAAATGTTCCCTCCTCTCCTTTCCTTTCTCCCTATCTCTCTCATTCACTGAGAGAGAAGCTTATTCAGGATCAGGCTCTGGAGACATCTTTAGGTAGGTGTTATTGAATATGTTCTCAATCTAGGGCAGTCTCTGTCTAGGTGCAATGCCTACTTTTCCATTTGAAGGGCGTGGCCAGCCACTTGAATGAAGAATTTGGCAGTTTACAATCCTGCCACTACCTAAGAGTGTTGCACAATATTCTTGAAGAACAGCAAACATCTGGAAGGGCCAGAGGGCAAGGAAGCCTTATTCTCACCTCATCCACTCCAGCTATGATGTCAGAACCTCTGCACCCCAAGAGTACAAGACCTCTTGTTTCAGCTCGTGCAAGTGGTAGGAGACAGCAGTCAAGGATACCAGGCCTCCTTTGGCCCAACACTATGCAGTGACTTAGCTGTATTAGTAGATGACCCAATAAAGCCAGCCAGGAGGATGTGTGACATCAGAAACAGCCTGGGATTATCAGCTATATGGCCCTGGCCGTGTTATTGTACCTTGCCAAGGCTCAGAGTTTTCATCTGTAAAATGCAGGTTGCTATGAAGTTAAGCAGAAATTAGTAAAGCAATTATCCCCTAAACACTCAGGGAAAAAAAAAAAGCTGAAGCAGTCGATACTGTTGTATCGTGTTATGAAAGCTTTCTGTTATCCCTGCTGGAGATGACAAAGTCGAGTGAAGTCAGGGATGCCAGCCGGGAAGCCAGCTCAGGACTGGACAGGGCAAGAGTCAGACTGTGTTTTTTCAGGCTCTCTATCTGGCCTAGCCTGTCCCCTCTGTGGCTGGCCTGCTGAATCCCAGCCCTGCAAAGCTCTGAGTCGCTTGCCCCTGTATCTCTCTGCACGTTCTTGATAGGACTGGAGTAGTCAAATTTGGCTGTGAAAGGCCAGCAACCACAACCTCTTGTGCTGAAGCTCAGTTGATGGAGGAGCTCGAGGCTGGAGATGACCCTGGCAGCTCCTTACAACTTCTCTCTGTGCCCTGCTCTTTCCTTACCCCGCACACCAACCCTTGTGTTCCTGGAGCTTTTGCTTTCTGAGAACAGCAGCTCCATCCACTGCACTCAGCATCCTAATAAAAATAAACAAATAAATAAACCAAATTAGCCATTCCCAGAATTGTTAGGGTAGGAGGAGACACAGACTCCATTCATTAACAAAATAACTCCTGGTTATTATCTTTAATGTACAGACTGAATCTTTATTGCATTTTAATCTACTCTACTCACTTTTTGTGGGACGGGATTGGATTCAGAAATCAGGTCAACAATTTCAAGACTGCAATTTTGTTGACAAAGTACTTGACTTTAAAAAAAGCGCTTGTGTTCTTGTTGCATGAGGAATGTCTATTCCAGACAGACCAAAGGATAGACTGAAGAACTGATTCTACCTGAGTCTAGCTTGGGTCACCAAAAAGCCCAGCTCAGCATGGGTGATGACTCAGGAAAGCTGTATCCCTGGAACTCCCAGCCCAACTTGCCAGAGGCACCAGGGGACTCTTCTCTCCCTCAGCAATTGCTTAGGGCTTAGCGAAACTCTGGGAGGGACCTTGTGAATCTTGTAGCTTCTAGAGCTTCCTGAGTCTTGTGAGCTTCCCTTCTCTCTCCACGGGGAACATTTTAATTTGGAGGAAACAGATACACAACAGTCCTCGCACCTAAAGGTCTAGTGCTCTGAGTTCCGATTCTGCTTTAGCTATCATCTATGGGACTACAGGGAAGGCATCCAAGTTACTTTAGTTTGGGTTCCCCTGCAATAAGGCTTTGGTGCAGGGAGTTTATTTGGGTCAGGGGGTCAGGAGAGTGTGACAGGAATAGGGAAAATGCAGTCCAATGACACTATCGTGGTCATTGTGGGCAGGGGGCTCACTTGTGCTATTTAGTCTGTCTGCAAAGGTATGCTAAATACCCCCTGAGGTCTCCTGCTGCATCTGGGGAGGCTGGATCTCCTGCTCCAGGTCCGTTGGCCCATGGCACTTCTCTTGAGGGTAGTTCTGGGTATGCTAATTGCTCCGTCATGTCTTCCCGGAGCATAGGAAGCTCTTGGTGTCAGAGAAGGCAGTGGAGAAAGCCCCCACAGCCTAAGACGTGTGATCACTGGAGGTGGCAGCTGTCATGCAGGAACCCTGCCCCGAGTTGCAGTGAGCTCAGATGGGCATCAGCAGTGTGTGCTGCGAGGGTGAGCCCACTGTGTGTGGGCAGGACTGCAGGAGTCTGGAAAACAATGCTTCATCACTCAGAGCAGTGGGGGATGCAGCCTCTATATCCCATGTAAACTTGACCATGGTTAGCATCCTCACCTGTCAAGTGAGCTGGGCTGTGGCAGAGAAGAACAGCCAGACCTGACATCCACTTCCCCCTTCTTCCTCAGTAATAGAATTCTAGCTGGGTTGAAGTCACAAGAAAGCACGCATTTCCCAAGCTATCCTAAAAATGGTTGAGGTCAGGCCAAGAGGATGCAACTGGAACAATGGTATGCCAATTTCCAGAATCTTCTTTTTAGAAAATTGTATTTTGTTGGGTGTGGTGGTGCACACCTTTAATCCCAGCACTTGGGAGGCAGAGGCAGGCAGATGGATCTCTGTGAGTTCAAGGCCAGCCTGGTCTACAGAGCAAGTTCCAGGCCAGATGGGGCTATAGGGAGACCCTGTCTCAAAAACACCAAAAAAGTTGTGTTTAATATTTGTATTAGTCACTTTTCTGTTGCTGTGGTAAGACCACCATGACCAAGGGAACTTATAAAAGGAAGAGTTTATTTGAGCTTACGATTGACGGTTCCAGGGTTCTAAGAGTACATTGTGGCGGGAGGCATGGTGGCAGGAGGTGGAGCAGAAAGCTGAGGTTCACCCCTTCCAATGAGCACAGGAAGGGGAGAGAGAGCAACTGGAGACTGGCAAGGCTTGTTGAACTCACTAAGCCTGCCCCCAGTGCCGTACTTCCTCCAGCATGGCCACACCTTCTAAGCCTCCCAAAATAGCACCACCAACTGGGGACAAATGTATGAATACTAGAAGCCTATGGGGGACATTCTCATTCAAGCCAACACAATATTCATACATACATAATGTATTTTGATAAAATCCACCCCCATTCCCTCCTCTCCAGTTCTTCCTGTATCAGTTACTTCCTCTATCAGTTACTTTTCTGTTGCTGTGACAGCCATGACCAAGGCAATTTATAGAAGAACTTATTTGGTTTACAGTTCTGGGGATAGGAGTCCATCATGGCAGGAGGCAGCCAGAGCTGAAAACTGAGTGCTCATATCTTGAAGTACACACAAGAAGCAGAGAGAGAACCTGGAAGTGAGGCCAGCATATGAGGCAGCAGAGCGCGCCCCCAGAGGAGGGCTGAGTACTATCAAACTACCTTGTAATGTAATTCAAAGGAATAAATTTGAATTAACAAATTTTCAATTAATGAAAGCTCATCCCTTGTGACTTCCTCCAGCAAGTACACATCTTTGTCACCTCCACAAACACCACCACCAACTGGTGACCAAGTGTTCACTGGGGGCTGCTTTTCATTCAAACAACTGTACATCCCACCGCTTTTCTTCTCAGTTTCATGTGCTCTTTGTTTTTGTTTTTTTTTTTTTTAATTTTATTTATTTTTGTATGTGTATGAGTGTACTGTCTGCATGTAGGTTTGTACACCCGTGTCGTGCAATGCCGCGGAGGTCAGAAGAGGGTGTCGGATTCCCCTGGAACTGGAGTTCTCCTGGAATTGGAGTTTCAGACGGTTCTCAGCCGCCATGTGGGTGCTGGGGATCGAACCCGGGTCCTCTGTAAGAGCGGTCGGCACTCTTAACCGCTAGGCCATCTCTCCAGCCCCATCATGTGCTCTTTGTACATGGATCTGGAACCATCCACTGGGGCAGGGACAGCCCCCTCAGAGCTCAAATCCCTGAAGAAAATCTCACAACCCCAGTAGCCATCAGTCAGATCTTCTTCTAAACTAGTTCCACATCTACAGGCTGAGAGGGGGTGTGAGAGTTACCAGTTTACACCATGAAGTCAGGATTGAGCTGCATGGCACTGCAGGAATGAAGAGAAGACCCACCTGGTGTCTTTATCAGGTCGTTTTGGGTCTCTTGTAATTCAAGGCTAGTTCAATCCCAATGGCTGTGGTTCCTCAATGTTCTCTCTTTTTTTTTTTCCTCCACTAAATACAATACTTATTTTCTTTTTTTTATTTTATTTTTATTATTTTTTATTTTTTTTAAATTAATTTTATTTATTTCTGTGTGTGTATGAATGTACTGTCTGCATGTAGGTTTGTGCACCCATGTCGTGCAATGCCGCAGAGGTCAGAAGAGGGTGTCGGATTCCCCTGGAACTGGAGTTCTCCTGGAATTGGAGTTACAGATGGTTCTCAGCCACCATGTGGGTGCTGGTGATCGAACCTGGGTCCTCTGCAAGAGCAGTCAGTGCTCTTAACTGCTAGGCTATATCTCCAGCCCAATACCTGTTTTCTTTAAAATTAGTGAAGTTCCCACAGGATGGCTCAGTGGGTAAAAGTATCTGCCAGCAAGACTGAGGACCAGAGTTTAATCCCCAGGACCCATGTGGTGGAAGGAGAGAGCTGACTCCCACAAGTTGTCCTCTGGCTGCCAGGGACAAACTCACATATATGCACACACAATAAATAAATAAAATGCCATAAAATTAACTAAGGAAAATGACCAGAAATTCTTACTAGTCTCCTCTTGAAGTTCATGTGTGTGTGTGTGTGTGTGTGTGTGTGTGTGTGTGTGTGTGTATGTACATGAGTGTACTGCCCACAGAGGCCAGAAGAGGGCATCAGATCCCTGGGAGCTGGAGTTACAAGCCATTGTGAGTTACCACATGTGGGTAGTGTGAACCAAACAGTCCCCTACAAGAGCAGGAATGTTTTCAACCTCTGAACCATCTTTAGAAATTCTCACACTTAGAAAGGTTGAAATAGTAAATTTTATGTTATGCATATTGGACAACGAAAAGGAAAAGGAAAGGTCACTGGGTGAGAATGTGTATAACATCTACTTTCATTTTGCATACAAAACCCTAGCATTTGGTTACTATGGCTTCCACCCAGAGTATTAATCATCTTCTATGTTGAGTCTGAACTGACAATCAGCTCGCCATAGAGATGAGAAAAGGAGATAGAAAGTGATCAGGTCAGGACCCCAGAGCAGCAGTTCTGAGAATGCACCTGCAGGAAACCAGGAACACTAGGAGAGAGGGCTGCTTCCTGTTTGTTATCCCCTAAATAAGCACCTCTTCTTAGAGACAACAGGTGATTCTGTGACTGAAACCCAAGGAGACACCTGAACACCTGGTCGAGCCATCTGGACAAACCAGCTCATCCCCTCCCCATATGCGTTCCTCACACAGTTCCTGCCCTAAGCCTTTAAAAAAAAACCGCAACTCCATAACACGTCCCAGCCCTCCTACTGTACAGCTCCCCACCTCTCCCTTCCTCCCTCCTATGATCTATAGTACACTTCTTTCTAACATTTACCCTCTCAGGAGCCTTGAATTTCATTCTTCAAATTCACAAGACCCAAAGCCACTGGCTCATGGTGGCTTTGGTGGCTGCAAGGCTTCCAGGACCCTAGCTTCCAAAGCAAGCTCTCCAAAAGCCAAGGAAGGCTCTGTCATTCTCAAAGACACCCCAACATTCCCATATCAATGATGGTGTTTTGGAGTGTGGATGGGCAATGGTGCCTTGGGTCTCTCATGCCTCATCCACCCTTCATTCTGTTAAGGATCCAGCTTCTCAGAAGACAAGGAGACTGAAGGATGCTGTGGATTGTGACGGTCACCCCAGTATTCGGGGTAGCAAGAAGCTCCTTCAAAAACTAGAATGAGGCAGAAGGGGGTGGGGAGGAGGAGGAGGAGAGGAAGGAAAAGGAGGTGGTGGAAAGAGAGGAGGAGGAGGGGGAAGAGAAGGAAGGGGAGGTGTTAGAGGAGAAAAAAGCCCTTTAGTGGATGTGTGACGTCAGAAACATGGGGCACAAACACATTAAAACTGAAGGAGGCTGAAAAAAACCAAGGGGAAATGGGGCTTAGCAGTCTTATTTGTGATTTTCAAACTTAGCTCAAGGACAATAGAAAAATTGTTCCAGATGTTCGCAAGACTTGGGTTAGAGCCAGATGCACGTTTACAACACAATCTGAGAAGGGGAGAGGGAGGGGGAAAGAGAGGAGGGGCAGAGCACAACGAGAGGGTGGGTGTTCTGTGTGCCTACTTCACAGAGAAACTACAGGCAAACGTGGGAGGACTCAGATGTGTTTGGGGGACCTGAGTCTCTGTACTCTCAGTTACATTATAGGATTGAGGCTTAAATTAGCCCCCAGTTGAACATTCCAGGCTTTGGGAACCAGGGTTAGAGACCCCTGTGGTGGCTGGATTCGTCCTCTTAAATTGCACTGAGTTTCTTAGGCAATTCTTTATAGTTTGGCATTGTTTTCCAAATTGAAAGTCTTGTCATGCTAATTTATTTATAATCTAACTGAGACTGGAAATGCACAATTTCTTTTTTTCTTTTATTTTTCTTTCCAGAAAATTGCAGTGCTACTGACTGCTGGAGCTCATGTGGGAACGTGGCGGGTAAACACCCACTAGTCACAGAGACATGAAGTCTCGTGGGTCCCCACTGTCTCGTAGAAATAACACGCGTGGCTTCACTGGGAATCCTTCCAGGTAGGTTTAACTTTAAAAATCATCCAAAAACTAGTCCCAGGCTGGGGAGATACGGCTTAGTCATTAACATGCGGCTACATAAGCGTGAGGACATGAATTCAGATTTCCACAACCCACATGATTGGATGGGCCTAAAATCACAAATCTGGGGAGGTGGAGAAAGGAGGATCCCTGTGGATCTGGCCAGTCAGACTACCTGAACGAGCAAGTTCCAGCCCAAGGAGAGAATCTGTCTCAAAAAAAAAACAAAAAATAAACCAAGGCGAACAGCTTCTGACGAACACTTGAGGTTGTCCGCTCCTTTCCACAGGGGCACAGTCATAGGAAGTGGACAACTAGTTTTAGTGAGAACTGAGGCTTGGTTCAACATTATGGACTAGGTAGTCTGGGCAGGGAGGGGAGAAACAGTGGTGAACAATCTTGTTCTTAGGAAACCAGTTTCGAGGCTGGAGAGATGGCTCAGCGATTAAGAGCACTGACTGCTCTTGCAGAGGACATGGGTTCGGTTCCCAACACCCACATGGGGGCTAAGAACCATCTTTAACTTCAGTTCCAGGGGAACTCGATGCCGTCTTCTGATCACAGCATTGCATGACACAGGTGCACCTAACTACATGCAAGGAGTACACTCATACACATAAGAAGTTTAAAAAGTAAAATAATAATAATGATAATAATAATAGGAAACCAGTTTCTCCCAGACTTATAGGATTCTCCTGGTGGGATGGGGGTGGACTCTGTTTCAATGCCTGGGCTATAGGGAGCAGGCAATGATAATCCGTTTTCCATTTGTGGCAATGTGCAGGCTCAGCAGCCGGGCATGCCTGACATTGCAGATACCATACAGGCTTTCCCCAGAATTGAGTTCCAGAACCCTCACGAGTGGATCTGTAATAACCCCTCTTGGCAAAAACCTTGTTTTTATCAAGAGGTTACACAGGTCAATTCTTTTTTTTTTTTTTTTTATTTATTTCTGTGTATGAGTGTACTGTCTGCATGTAGGTTCCGTGTCGTGCAATGCCGCGGAGGTCAGAAGAGGGTCTCGGATTCCCCTGGAGCTGGAGTTCTCCTGGAATAGGAGTTTCAGACGGCTCTCGGCCACCATGTGGGTGCTGGGGATCGAACCCGGGTCCTCTGCAAGAGCGGTCGGCGCTCTTAACCGCTAGGCCATCTCTCCAGCCCCACAGGTCAATTCTAAACACGGGTAGAGAAGTCGTGTTCCAAACAAACATCTAGTACTTTTTCCCAGTTCCTCAACATTTCTAGTTGGCCACATATGGGAGGTACCTGTCAGGACTCCCAACACCAGCATTAGTCTGAGTCCAAGGTTCCCCTTTCAAGGGACTCTGGGGTTTTTTTTTTTCTTTACCTTTATCTTGATTGGTTGTATCTGCCTTTAGATGGGAATGATAAATCCAGGCTGCAGTCCCTGCTACCTTAATGGCTGTGGTCAGGATCACAGGGTTCGGTCCTTTCTAGGTGGGTTCCAGGGTCCTGCTGGACCCATAATGGGTCTCCAGGCTAGAACCAGTACACTGGTTCAGTTGGGGATATCAAGGATGGTGGAGGTGAGAGACCAGCCTGGATGTCTCAGGACACCTGTTGCAGAGGCTGCAGGGACTTGTTGAAGGAATAATTAGACATTTCAATGGCACGTGGCCTTCGTTTTGCATGAATCAGTGAAGGTGGACGCCCAAACGTTATCTCAAATGGTGATAACTTATCTCTGTAGAGAGAACACCTGATTCTAAAAATGGGTGGGGAACAACTTAGTCCACTCCTCACCAGTTTCTGCCTGGAATTTAGTTAATGTTTCCTTGATAGCCCTGTTAGTTCTATTTACCTGCCCTGAACTTTGGGGCCCATAGGGACAATGCAATTTCCAATGTATTCCTAGTGCTTCATACATTGGAAATTGCATTGTCCCTTGTTGTGACACTTTGGCTGTGAAGGCCAGGCCACTGTTGGAGCACAGGGAGAAGGGGAGGCCAAACCAGGGGATCTCAACTAGTAATTTCTTAGTAACTATATTAGCTCTTTCTGATATAGTGGGGAAAGCCTCCACCCATTCTGAAAAAGTATCTACAAAGACCAGCAAATATTGGTAGCCAAACCTTGCTGGAGTAACTTCGGTGAAGTCCACCTCCCAGCGTTCACAGGGAATAAGTCCCCTCCTTTGCACAACCGCACATGCTGGTCTTTCCCTTTAGGGGTTTACTTGAACACATCTGCAGGTAACCTGCTCTATCTTTTTACCTAGGTGGGGCAGGAAATACCTGTCCCTGAATTATTTGTTTAGCTTGGTTGATCCTAGATGAGTGCTTTGATGAGTTTGGGGGAGAAGAGAAGGCCCTGGGGCTCTGTCTTGGTGGCCCCCCACTGCTGTGCCTACTTTTCCTCTTCACTGGTACGTTCGGGACACTCCAATGGGTCTGGCTCAGGCAGGAGGGTGGGAACCGAGAGAGGGCCGGTCACTGAAGTGGCCCCGCTAGCTCTGTAGCAGTTCTCTTTGCTGTGGCATCTGCAAATCTGTTGCCTGGAGCCTCAGCTGAAGTGAATAATGGGACAGTGAATAATGGCAAGTTTCTCAGGCAGCCAGATGGCTGTAAGGAGAGCAGAAATTTCCCTTGCTTTTGATCTCTTTCCCAGCCAAGGTAAGTAGGCCTCACTCCTGATACAAGGCTCTATGGACATGTGCAGTAGCAAAAGCATACTTACTGGCTATTAGTATAAATGTGGACCATGAGGCCATTGCCCCATCTCAATGCCTGAGTCAAGGCTATTAATTCTCCCTTTTGTGCTGATGTTCAGTGAGTCAAGTATCGGGCCCCAATTACCTTGCAGAGTGTCACTACAGCCGCTCCTGCATACCTGGCCCTGTCCTGCATATAGCTGCCCCTGTCAGTGTGTAGGGTTGTATATGCTTTCCTGAAGGGCTGGTTTTGGAGGTCTGGTCATTCATGCTGTAGGTGGTCAGTAACCTGAGCACAGTTGTAAGCCAGTGGCTGTCCAGGGTCAGGCAGGAGGGACCCCCCTAGGTCAGTACTGTGGAGGGTGAGAACCTGATTCTGGGTACATCTATAGGAGGAGAGCCTGATAGAGGGAGATGCATGCACTCGACATCCAGTGCTCCCTGGAGGAGAGTTTCAACTGAGAGGAGAGTAGTGATGATCAACTCCTGTCTGGTAGTCAGTTTGTCTCTTTCAGTAGCAGTACAGGATGCAAACTGGCCATCCTGCTTCGACGCGGTCTAAGCATTTGAACGGATATGCCACAGCCTTTTCCACGGACACAAAATTTGGGTCAAACACTCTTGGCCACTCCACAGTGTTCATCTGTGAACAGGTAAAAAGACTTGGTGATGTCAGGTGGCCCTAATGCTGGGGCTGATGTCAGTGCTCCCTTAATTTTTTGAAAGGCCTCTTCTTCCTTGTCTCAATGCAGAGGGCCATTTCCCCCAAGGCTCTGGTATAATGGCTTAGCAATTTCTGCAAAGCTGGATATCCATAATCTGCAGTATCCACTGTCCCCAAGGCTTCTCTCACCTGCCTCTTATCATGTGCTTAGGGAATGTTCAAGATAGCTTGGATCCTGCTCAGAGGCAAAGTTCTGCTGCTGTCCTCCAGGCAATATCTCAGATAAGTTACCTAATTAGAGTACAGGTGGGCTTTTTGGGCAGATATGTGATAGCTCAGTTGTTGGAGTGTTTCAAGCAGTTCCTCAGTGGCTTGCTGACATTCTTCCACGTGAGCAGCTATGGGAACATCCACACACTGCAAGAGGGTGACGTTCAGGTGCCCTTGGCAGTATTTGAGCATGACTGCACTAAGGGCTTCATTAAATAGGGTTTGTGTGTGGGTTCTTGAATCACTGTAGTAGTTGAGTCTGGTTAACTGGCCACTGAACTCTGCTCAGGGTCTGTGCATTCAAAGGCAAATATAAGCTGATGCACAAGTGCCAGAGGGAAGGAGAAAAAGGCACCCTTCAGGTCTAAAACAGCGTATGCAATTTTCCCTGGTTCTAATAAGCTGAGCAGGGTGTAGGCGAACAGTCTCCACTCTCTTGTTAACTTCCCTTAAGTCCTGAACAAGATGATAATCTTTTATGCCTGGCTTGACAACAGGGAGCAGCAGCACATTCCAGGGTGAGTGACAAGGAACCAAGACTCCTGCTTCCCTAAGATGACTAATGTGCTTTGTGATGCCTGCCTTAGAGTCTCTGGAGATTGGGTATTGTTTTACTCTCACAGGCAAAGCAGAACTCAAGAGTTGAACAACTACTGGGAGCTGATGTGAGGCCAGTTGAGTTGGGGGGGATTGGTCTCCACCCACACCCCTGGAAACTTCTGCATTAGTTCTGCAAGGGAGGGGTCTTCCACTCCTTCAGGATTCTTTTCTATTATTCTATACTCACCTGTTAAGGAGAAAGTTACCATAATGGTCAAGCGTGGGTTCTTTAAGTCCAGAGTGGCTTCAACTTCACTGAAAGTAATGGTAGCTCCCAGTTTTCTCAACAAATCCCTGCCAATAGGGGGTAAGGACAATCCTACATAACAAGAAAGGAATGAATTATCACAGTACCTTGTCTGAGATTTACTTTAAGTGTGGTGGTCCAGGCATAGGTTCTGGTTCCAGTGGCCCCTTGAATGGTGGTTTTTATCTTGGTGATCAGGCCTGGGGTGGGGGTGGGGTCAGCACTGAATGAGCTTCACCAGTGTCCACCAGGATCCAGAATGTCTTCCTCCAATTATTCTAGTGACCATGGGCTCCCCAAGGGCTCATTAACATGGAGCCCTGGGGTCTGTGTATGTGAAGTTCAGGACTTGCTCCTCTCTTTCCCACGTGCACTGAGACTCTTTCTTTCAGTGTCCTTTTTCCTTGCAGTAGGTACACTTGTCTCTTTCTAGCTTAGCTCAAGGTTGATTTGGCTATTGAGGGGCACTTCCAGTCTCTATCTCCCTCTTCCCTCAGAGTGGCCACCATTATTTTGGTCAGCCTCTTGTCTTTTTATCTAGGTCCCTATTGTTGAAAGTCTTCTGGGCTATTTCTAACAAATGCAACCTATTCATCCCTTCAAACTCCTCAAGTTTCTGTAACTTCCCAAAGATATCCAAGGCTGACTGGGTTATGAAGGCAATCTTAGCAGCTTGCTGATTTTCTGGGGCATCTGGACTGATGGGGTGAATTTCTGGTAAGCATTCCAGAGATGCTCCAGAAACCCAGTGGGGGACTCCTGATTTCCATGGATAACCTTGGATACCTTCCAGAGAGCAGTTGGCTTCCTGGCAGCTGCTCTCATTCTAGTCACTATGGCCTGGTAATAGGTGTCTAGTGCCCCCTTACCTTGGTAGGTGTTAGGGTCCTGGTTTTGTAGAGGACAAGATTTACTTGACTCTAACATTGGGTCCTCCTCTGTTGCCTTGGGCCTGTTACAGCTTTACGGGCTTCAGTTAGGATTTGATCCCTCTCCTTAGAAGTTGAAAAGGGTGCCTAGGAGCTGCCTGAAATCAGCCCAAGTGGCTGCTGGGTAAAGAAAACAGTTTCCAACAAACTGATGAGGGCCTTTTGGAACAAGGAGGGTTCTGATTTTTTTCAGTTATATAGACTATGGTTTATAGGAAAACTTAGTTAAGATGTGTTGCTTTCTAAGCCAATGGGACCTCCCTGGCTGCACCCATGGGGTGTGGTGTAGTGACGAAAAGGTTTAGGATTTGGTCCTGAGATGTGAGTCATGCTGGATATTTAACCAGACATCTTGAAATAAAATCTCTCTCTGCATTTGGACCTTAACATGTGTCCATGTGGTGTGCTTTCCTGTGTGTTTCCCACATGGATTGTCCTGGGATTAGATGGACCCTGCCACAAACTTCAGTGGGGTCCCCACAAATGGTGCCCATATGTGGGGCAGAAGGAACCCTTAACTTAGGTATGCGTACCCCTAAATCTTGCCCTTTTCTTCTCTTTCTCCTCTCTCACCTTATATCTATCTACTGTGGTGGAGCCGTTTTTCCTGCTGGATTCAGTGGATGGGGGAATGAGCTGAGAGCTTGTGGCTTTGTACACGTGAAAGAAGGCTGCAGGGTTCTGGTTTGCCTTGGAGAGAGTGTCCCATTGTCTCCAGGCATATGTCTCCTGGCATGGTCACTCCTGCAGGCTATAAAAGCCAGTGACTCCAAGGCTGAGTTTAATATCAAGGTTTAGCAGATATGCTTGGCCTTGAAACCATTTTTCATAATTCTACAGGTCTGAAAAACTTTCTGGTTTTAAATTCCACCCCCCAAAGAAAGACTTCATCTCCTGCTGTGAGGAATACATTCCTCGAGTTCAGTTCCAACTTTAACTTGTTCATATGTAAATTTTCTCCAGGTAGCTCTCTTAGACCTGAGCCCACATCTTTCTGATGCAAATTAAGGCTTTTCAAGGGAGCCACCCTACCAAGAGCAGCTTCTTCCAGATAATTTCAAGCCTTGGCCACTGTGGTGGTTTGAATGAGTGTCCCCCATAGGCTGTAAGTATTCAGACATTTGTCTCCAGTTGGTGGCACTGTTTTTGGAGGTCTTAGAAGGTGTGGCTGTGCTAGAGGAAGTACGTTATTGGGGGCAGGCTTAGTGAGTTTAACAAGCCTAGTGGTCTACAATTGCTCTCTCTCTCTGCTTCCTGTGCTCATTGTGAGATGTGACCCTCGGTTTGCTGTTCCAGTCTCCAGCCGCCATGCCTTCCGCCACAATGGACTCTAATTCCCTGGAACCGTCAATCATAAGCTCAAATAAAAAAAAAAAAAAAAATTTCTTGTGGGTTTCTTTCATAACTATTTCTAAAATCTAACTCTTACCTAAACCTGCTGGCTATTTGTAGATCCAAAATTGGGATTCAGCTAGTTGGATCACTTAAGTAATTCCAATCCATTTCAGCATGCTTAACTTAAAAAGTAATATTTTTACTTAACCCCCAGGTACCCTGAATATCTTTTGAGTAAATATATGTGCACAGTTAAAATTACTTGGTTGATTTAATTTTATCTTGCTCTTTTTAAATGTGTCTCACCCTTAAAGATCTCTTCTCACAGAATTCTTGATCACACGTGGTTTGAGCTCTGGTGCCAAGAGCCTGCCTGCTGTGCATGCATACCAGCTGCCGGACTGAGCACGTGGTATCTAAATCATGCCCTTTAAATTTTGATTTTAGGTAACTTTCTTTTGATTTCAGGATTTTGGAAACAAAATAGATGGATCGGTCCAAGACTACAAACAACTTTGCCTGTCTACTTTTGGGCACCCTCCTCAATCTTTAGATTTGTAAATAGCATAGGGACAGTTAGGCTTAGCAGAAGGACAGCTTAGGAGTAGTTAACCAGAGGAACAGGATAGGGAAAGAATGGGAATAGACTATAGGGATAGTTCATTGAGATAGTTCATAGATCAAAGCAAGTGGTTGGGAATGGGCCTAAGAGGTGGCATATGGATCTCAGCTGTTTTGGGTGTTACTAGGACATTTATTCTAATTATGTAAAAATAACCCTATGACAAATTATAAAAATTTCATGTTTCTCATTGAACATCAAACAATATGGCTTTCCTCTCTTGCAGGTCAACTTGACAAATCTTTTGTATGTATGTATGTATGTATGTATGTATGTATGTATGTGCGCACACACGTGTATGGAAGTGTGTACTTGTGTTCTAAGTATATTTTAATGTTAACAGCCATGATACCAGTAAAAACATTGCCTCTGAGTTGGAAGGTGGCCCTTCCTTCTCAAGATGCAAATTTATATTAAACAGCCAAACATAATTCAATTTCAACAAAGGTTAGGGTTATCTATTAAAAACTTTAAAAAATAATGGATTTACACTGCCACCTATTGGTTACGCCCTTTCAACATCTAAAACAAAGATGCAACCTGGTTTTCATTGTATTAAAGTGTTAATAAGTTTTGGGGTATTTGGGAATAAAAAATAAAAAAATAGAAAGTATAAAAATTTAAAAATTTAGAAAATAAAAAAATGTGTGAATTCCCATTAACATCATCGCGGAATTTACAGCCACCATTTTTTTTTTAATTATTGCGTGCATACAGGCTAAGACAAGCCTGCATTTCATTCAGATGGCCCGTGGGTAGCTGGTGTTCAGGCCTGCATTTCATTTGGGTGGCCAATTGGTTGGAAAAAGGCTCCCTTTGCGGACACACCAACCTGGGTAGCTGGGGTGAAATCCCTGTCCTGGATCTGGGAAGGTGGAAAGTCATGGCCAAGAGTGGGAAACGTGTCTTGTTGTCCCAGGCTAAGGACCTGAATAGGAAGTTACCTCTCCGGTCGGGTTAAAGGAGTAACCAACTGACCTTTGCACCTAGGGATCAGTTCCCCACAGTGTCCACAAAGTGGACTGTGCTGCACCTGCGCGTGACAAAGGGAGCTTCCTAAAAGCTCCCACAAAAACAAAAAGAAAAAAATCAGGATGGTAATGATGATAACAACTTCTCATGGGGCATATCTAGCCAGTCTTTAATTAACTAGTGGGCATAAGAACTGTAAAAGAAAATTTTATTAAGAGGTAGATATTGAAAAATCTTTCAAGTGGGTTTTCGTGCCAGGCCTGGAGAAAGCCAAGAGCTTGGAGGAAGATAGTTATTAAAATCCACTTTGTAAGATTTGAAGTTTAAAATGGTATATTAAAAAAAAACAAAAACGAGATCTTCTGAGACCAGCTGAAGTTCAGGAAGGTAGGTAGGAACTGGGTGCTTCAGCAAGGCTGATTGTTGATTGACTTAACCTAGTTAATCTGTTAATCCAGTTGTCTTTGGTTTAACTGGCTTTTGTGGCTGTGGGAATAGTTATCCTCCCAGCTGGTATTTAAAGGTAGGGTTGTGTGAGTCTTGAGATCTGAGATCTCCTGAGACCATCTGAAGTGCAGGTACTGGGGCATGGGCTAAAGAGGCCCCCCACCCCGCGCATGCGCCCCCCCCCCGCCAACTGGGATTACGAAGGCAGCTAAAGGAGGCAAGCAAAGCAAGCCTTCAACACAGTGAAGAGGCATTTAGGACTCACATTGGAATACAGGCAAGGAGAAGCCCATATGCCAGGAACACGAAGAAGAGACAACATGGGAAAGGGGCAGGATAATCCCGCACCAAGCTCTACCAACCCAATGGAAGATTCCTACAGTGGCATCCCTCTGGGGATGTCCCAGGATACAGATATCAGAAATATAATTGGGAACACATTTAAGAAATACAAGATTATAAAGAGCAAATCAAAGAACTAAGAAAAGAGAATGAAGAACTCAAGAAGAACCTAGAGAGAGAGAATGACAAACTCCAGAAGGAACTGGAAACACTGAAAAGATCCCATGCTGAAAAAGATAAGGAAACCAACCAGCGAAGCAAAGAGCTACAGGTAGAGATTGAGAAGCTCCAAAAAGAAGTAGAAATACTAAAGAAATCAAAAGAGGAAATGAAAAAGGAAATCAAACACTCATCCAATCAAGAGGAAAGGAATGGAAAAAGCCTCAGAAGCAGAATGGAGGAAGCAGAACAAAGAATATCAGACCTGGAAGATAACACAGAACAACTAAAAACCTCAAATAAATATTATGAAAATTTAAAAAATACACAAAAGTGGAACAACCAGGAACTGTGGGACACTATGAAAAGATCAAACCTCCCACATCATAGGAATAGAGGAAGGAGAAGAATCCCAAGAGAATGGTATTGATCAGATCTTCAACAGAATAATAGATGAAAACTTCCCCAAACTAAAAAAAAAGATAAACCGATACAAATACAAGAAGCACATAGAACTCCAAACAGACAAGATCAGAATAGAAATTCTCAAGACTCACCCCACCACAGAGCTACATGCGCAGCCATGTTTATTTCAATTCTCCTCACAATAGCAAGGAGCTGGAACCAACCCAAATGCCCCTCAACTGACGAGTGGATAGAGCAAATGTGGTACATCTACACAATGGAGTTCTATGCAGCAGTAAAGAATGATGACACCATGAGCTTTACAGGAAAATGGCTGGAACTAGAAGACATCATGCTGAGTGAAGTAACACAGTCCCAGAAAAACAAATGACCAATGGTATCCCTCATCTGTGGATGCTAGTGCCACTTACCTAGTTGTAAGTATTTCTTGTGCATGGCCCCTTGAGCTTTTGTCCAAAGCAATTGGGAGTGATGCATATTGGAAACAACAACAACAACAAGAACAGAAAGGACTGCAACAAAGAACTGACCGAAACAGTGAAATTCTGCTCAAAACAGTCAACTTCCACATGGAGAAAGACTGAGAAAGAGATGAAAAGCATGTTTGGCAGAATGCATGAGCTCTGTTGGGGTGGGGGATGGGGGGGACATGGGTCTAGATTTGATAAAAAAAATATATATATATATAAATAAATTTAAAAATAACATATTTATATAAAGAGGTATTTCAGTACAGATTTATACAGAAAGACAAAATAAACCATCTAAGTTAATGGACTTGATTTCTTTGAAGTCATAGTCTAGTATTATAGTTTTAAAGAACAAAGTTTATATTGGGTAAAATTTATTTGGCAGGTTATCCAACTCTGCCCAAGCTTTGTCCACATATTACAGGATATTTTAAGACTTAGTAAAATTTTTAGATTAGTTAAATTTGGTTGTTTTTGGAGAAAATGGTAATACATTTGAACTAATTGGGAATATAAAATGTTAATTGTTTTATTTATAATTTGTATTGAATTTCCAACAATAACTTTGGGGTTAAGGTACACAAATGGTCTCTATATTTTTCTGTGCTATACAGTATCACCTTGTAACACTTTCTTTTACTTGTAGGATAATTTAAAGGAATTAAGTTTAAGTTTACTTCCCAAATAAATAGCATATAGTCAATGATAAACTGTTTGGGTAAATTTGATGAAAACTTTCACCTTGGTTCCTGTTTATGGGTATGTGTAATACAACTTGGGTATCTATATGTCAAAACATAAAAATTTAAAAAACAAAAAGAGGGAAGTGGCATAATATTCCTTCTGGGATATAAATGGAAAACTCTTTATTCCAAACCTTTTGATAATTTTTCAATTTTGAGGTCTTGAAACTAGCAATGGGAGAAGATTTGTATGTTCCCTCAGGTAAAAACACCAATCTAAATGCCTGAAAACATACAACTTTTGGCTGTGCAGGATGGACTGGGAAATGCCAGCAGAGAGTCTGACCCATCTGAACATTAAAGAAAGAGGAACTTCAGATTGCTTGAGTCACAGACACTGAGTATCTCTCTGAATTCTATTGGGGTTAACTGTTTATAATGTGCCCTAATGAAGTTTACCTTCCAGATGGTGAGAAACCTTCCTACCGCTCCCCTTTATAGGAAAAAGGAAAACATGATGGTACTGAAGTCATTCCCTAACTGTAAACTAGAGCCAACTGTTATAGTGGTAATTTCTTATAAAACAGGTATAACTACCTTCTTTAATTAACTGATAGACATAGGAACTGTGAAAGGATAATTCTCTATTCAGAGCCTAATATAATAGTAAGGTCTTTATAAGCTGTGTAATTAAGCAAAATATATTAA
Source organism: Rhizomys pruinosus (assembly GCA_009823505.1). Taxonomy (NCBI): domain Eukaryota; kingdom Metazoa; phylum Chordata; class Mammalia; order Rodentia; family Spalacidae; genus Rhizomys; species Rhizomys pruinosus. The sequence goes on from VZQC01006589.1 coordinate 4,903,282, forward strand.
TACAGGAGAGCTCTGATATCAGCAATGGATTATTCTGCCTAGGAGATGTTGGCTAGGGGATTTAAGACCCCCAAAATGATTAAGGCCTTTTGCCTATAAATGGGATATCTGCAAAGAGAAAGGCGGTAAGTCCATGTTGTCAAAGACCTAGTGTAAGCATGAAAAAATGTTTTGAAACGTCACTTGCTAATGTACAATTGGCCTCTGAAATGCCAGAGAGTGTTACCAAAGGCCACTAAAGCAATAAAGCAAAATATTGGTCTCATGAGTCAAGCAAGACTCCTCCGTCAGTATCAGCTACACCTCAACTGCCTAGAGATACTGTGCAACAGTGGCAGCCATGTGTACATATATATCCCAAATCTAATTGGCTATTAGCTCTCTCCTCGGAGTAATAATTCATGGCTGATGCCACAAGCTTATGTCCTCTAGTGGTTAGGAGATGATATAAGCCACAGTAAGAACTCTTTATAGAGAAACCAGTTTGTGGATTAGCATACCATCCAAACATCTGTGTCTATGCTCACAGCTTAGCTTGCCATAATAATTAGTACTGTTTAAATGCCTGTATATCTAATTGCTTGTGCTTTGTTCTAGGATTAAAAAGGTACCCCTGGATAAGCTGCCAACCCATGAAGGGAAATGACCTGTACAGACTAGAGTCCAAAAATGACATCTCTAGAGAAAATAGACTGTTTTGCTTCTCAACCACTTGTGCCCCTTTCCCAAAGCCTAGGGAAAAACTTGCAAAAGAGGAGGTGTGGTAGAATGTAAGGGCTGTGGAGAGATTGGGGTGAATTGTGAGACTACAGCAATATAGACTGGACTCTTCTTTGATCAACATGCTTGTACATACAAGCTTCTCCAATTGGACTATTGGAACCTTGGTTTGTTTCAAAATTTGGACATAGATACTTGCAAATTGGTTTTACATGACTGTTACTTACATTCATTGCTTACGCTTGACAATTGGTTCACTTCATTGTTGGATTTTTTGGATATTAATTAGCCTTAGTGTGAAAATAAAGTTTTAGGTCTGACCTGCCCCCCACTGTCTAGCACTCAAAACAGGCTTGAGCAGCTGGTTATTCAAAACTCAGGTTCCTTTGTGTTGTTAGCTTTGCCCATGGGCTCCCCTGCCTCTCAGAAAAAATTTAAAAAAATATTTAAAGGGTGAGATGTGGGAAAACTTAGTTAAGATGGGTTGCATTCTAAGCCAATGGTCCTCCCTGGCCACACCCATGGGGTGGGGTGTAGTGACGAAAATGTTTAGGATTTGGTCCTGAGATGTGAGTCATGCTGGATATTTAACCAGACATCTTGAAATAAAATCTCTCTCTGCATTTGGACCTGAACATGCGTCCATGAGGTGTGCTTTCCTGCGTGTGTTTCCCACATGGATGGTCCTGGGATTAGATGGGCCCCGCCATAAACCTCAGTGGGGTCCCCACAATGGTTTAAAAAGCTGGCTACTTTATAAAGAAAAGAGGTTTCTGGGCTGGAGAGATGGCTCAGCGGTTAAGAGCACTGATTGCTCTTGCAGAGGACCCGGGTTCGATTCCCAGCACCCACATGGCAGCTAAGAACCATCTTTAACTCCAGTTCCAGAGGAATCTGACACCCTCTTCTGACCTCCATTGCATTGCACAACATGAGTGCACCAACCTACATGCAGACAGTACACTCATTCACATAAAAACAAAGAAAAGAGGTTTCTTTAGCTTTCAGTTTCAGAGGTCCAACAGCAAGATGCTGGCTTCTACTGAATTTGCTGAGGGCCTCATAGCTACCTCAAACATGGCTGAAGGCATCCTGGTGACATTGTAGGCAAACAGGAGAGATCTCACAGTAACACAGGAAGCCAGAGTCTCAAGCCAGGGTAGTTCTTTCTATAGCAACTTGCTGCTCAGGAACTAACTAGGGTCCCTTGAGAAATCCATCAATTATTTGTGAGGAAGTCCCCCTCTTAAAAAACCCATCAGCTCTTCACATTGCCACAGTAAGGACCAAGCCTGAAATATAGGATCCTTTGTGGACGGTTTTTTTTTTTTTTTTTTTTTTTTTTTTGGGTTTTTCGAGAACAGGGTCTCCCTGTAGCCCCAGCTGTCTTGCTCACTCTGTAGACCAGGCTGGCCTTGAACTCACAAAGATCCACCTGCCTCTGCCTCCCAAGTGCTAGGATTAAAGGCGTGCACCACCACGCCCGGCCCCCTTTGTGGACATTTAAACCATGTCCAAGCCACATGAGGAAGGAAAGGAGGGAGGGAGAGAGGGAGGGAGGGAGGGAGGGAGGGAGGGAGGAGAGAGAGAGAAAGAGAGAGGGAGGGAGGGAAGGAGGAAGGGAGAGAGAGAGAGAGAGAGAGAGAGAGAGAGAGAGAAAGAGAGAGAGAGAGAGAGAGAGATTCACACATATCCTAATTCAGGCCCAAAAGTAGTTTTCAAATAAGCTCTGGCCAGGCGTAGTGGTCCGTGCTTTAATCCCACCACTCAAGAGGCAGAGGCAGGCAGATCTCTGTGCGTTCTAGGCCAGCCTGGTCTACATAGTGAGTTCCAGGCCATCTGGGACTATAGGGAGACCCTGTCTCAAAAAGACAAAAACAAAACAAAACAAAACAAAACAAAACCCAAAACCCAAAGCCAAAAGACAAGCTCATCAGTGTTCTTTCCTCCCTCCCACTTCTGCTGCTTTCTTCTCTTCCCTTCCTATGTTTCCTCTTCTTTCCGAGCACTTCTGTCTACACCAACACAGTTTCCATCCTCAGGAAGGGTACTGTCCAGGGAGGAGACACTGCTCAAAATGAAGGAAGAAACTCCTATCTTTTACAGAAATTTAGGTGTCATTACACTTTAATGGGTCACTGTCTTCATTTAATTTTTGTTCCTGTGATAAAACCCTCTGACAAAAAGCAACATGGTGAGAAGGGTGGGATGGAGAGATGGCTTAGCAGTTAAGAGCATTGGCTGCTCTTCAGAGGACCTGGGTTCGAGTCTCAGCACCCACAGGTAGCTACCAACTATCTATGACTCCCTTTCCAGGGATCCAATGCTTTCTTCTGGTCTCTGCAGACATTGCAGTGTGGTATACATATGCATGAAGGCAAACACTCATACACACAAAATAAACATAAATAAAATCTTTTTAAAATTTATTTTTTTTTTAATTTATTTCTGTATGTGTATGAATGTACTGTCTGCATGTAGTTCTGTGCACCCATGCCATACAATGCCGCGGAGGTCAGAAGAGGGTGTCGGATTCCTCTGGAACTGGAGTTCTCCTGGAATTGGAGTTACAGATGGTTCTCAGCCGCCATGTGGATGCTGGGGATCAAACCTGGGTCCTCTGCAAGAGCGGTCGGCACTCTTAACAGCTAGGGCATCTCTCCAGCCCCACATAAATAAAATCTTTTTAAAAAACCAAAGCAGCAGGAAATGGCTTGTCTGGCCTACAGGTACAGACTACAATCTCAATTTTCTTTTTCAGTCAATTCTTTTTTAAGGGTTTATTTTTATTTTCATTTATTTATGTGTATGTGCATGATGTACATGTATCTGTGTGTGAGTACACCATGTGTGTGCTCTACCCAAGGAGGTCAGAAAAGGGCAGTGGATCCCATGAAACTGGAGTTAAAGGTAGTTATGAACTGCCCAATATGAGTGCTGGGAACTGAACTTGGGACCTCTGGAAGAGCAAGAAATGCCCCTAACCACTTGAACCATCTGTCCAGCCTCATCTAGTAAATTCTTTCTTCCCTTATATCAACCTGTCCAGTGATCTTTTAAAAATATTTTTTAATTGAGGTGTGATTTATATATCATAAAATTTATATATCATAATATTCACCATTTTAAAATGCAGTGGGTTGCACTATGCAGTTGTTTATTGACTTAGAGTGGAGTAGTACTGATAAACCCATCGGAAACTGAAGTCAAAAATGCATTCCACACAGCTAACAGCAGGGCTTGGCAACCCGGCCCTGGGACCAGGAACTGTGTTTCACGGTGGCTGGCCAGCAGAGTAAATGCATACTCGCCTCTGGAGACAGCAAATTCCACAATTTGAAGCCTGATTTTCTATTAAATACATGTCAATTTTATTCCATGTGAAGTTAAAAAGTTACAGATCAAGATTTCATAAAGGGCCACCAGAACATTCTCTTCCCTCCCCATGCTCGTCAGAGTCACTCAGAATTTCCTCTTCCCCATCCACTGGCAAGTGGCAGTCAGCTTTCTCTCTCTTCATCTCTTCCTGACCTATCATGTAAACAGAAGCATTCAATGTGTGGTCTTTTGTGTCTGTCTTCTCTCAGGGTAAAGCTTTCAAGTTTCACCCATTATGCATAAATACTTCACTCCTTTCCATGAGTGACTAATATTCCACTGTATGCACAGACTACATTTTATTTAACCGTTTGTCAGCTGATGGACAGTTTCATTCTTTCCCCTTGTTGGTTTCTGTGGATATTATTATGCTGTGAATATTTTTGCACGTTTTTTAGAGAATATATATATATTTTTAATTTTATTTATTTTTGTATGTGTATGAATGTGCTGTCTGCATGTAGGTCATGCAATGCTGCGGACATCAGAAGAGGGTGTCGGATTCCCCTGGAACTGGAGTTAAAGACAGTTCTCAGCCACCATGTGGGTGCTGGGGATTGAACTCGGGTCCTCTGCAAGAACGGTTGGTGCTCTTAACCACTAGGCCATCTCTCCAGCCCTGAGAAAATATATTTTTAATTCTCCTGGGTACATGTACTTACATTGTATAGGAATTTCCTCCAAGATAAAACAACAGGGTGTTCTAAAAGAAAGTAAACAACTCAATAGCTTGAGGATGTCCCTGAAACAGACTTTACTCACTAGGCTCCCTGATCTTCAAGCTTGCACAAGCAGCTGAGCTGCTGGAAGAGGTGCCTGGGAGCTTTCCAACCTGTTGTGCTCTCTGCAGTTTGTGCAGTGCACTGCAGGTTTCCTGCTTTCCCGAGTGTCACCTATGCTGGGTTTTGGTGATGCAGCAGTCTGTGAGGCATTTCTGCTCCTGTACGTAAGTGACCTCTCACCCATCCTCCTGTAACTAACTTCAATAAGCTCATTGGCTCGTCAAGTTGAATGACAGTCTCCTGCTTGAGAAATACTTCATGAAAATATTCTTATTCTAGGGTTGTCTTTTCAATTTCTTCCTGGTGTTTTTTGAAGCACGACATTTTTTTTTTTAACTGTGACAAAATCAAGTTATTTCTTTTTCATCAGTTGTCTGTGCTTTGAGTCATGTCTAAGACATCTCTATCTGACCAGAGGTCATGAAGAATCACACCTGTGATTTCTCTATAGAGTTTATGGTCTCAGACGCCTATTGGGTTGACCAACTCTCGGATCCATTCTTTGCCTGTGGCTAACACATTCTCCCAGCGCATGGTGAATGTGAGCTGAGGAGTGGTCACAGGTGCCATGTGCCGAGAGATGAGACACCTCTGCGTTTCTTTCCTCCAGGAAGCAGTTTGTCCTCATTAGCACCCAGCTCTGTGAGATGGTTCTCAAAAGCAGAGCCTTGAACAAAGAAAGACCCAGCCTTTCATACCCTGTTAGTTTCCACTACAGTTCAGTTTCTTTGTCTCTCAGATATGGAAGCACCTATATCCTGCCCTGTGCTTCCAGGGCATGACAGACAGAACTGAGTACTCCACTCAGGCAGAGACCATGCAGGATTCCTTTGTCCTTGTTTTGGGGGTTTCCTACCACAGACCAGAAGTCTTTCTCCCCACACAGCGACATAGACCCCATGTTGATTCCTCCCCATCCCACTCCCCCATAAAGTTTTCCTTCCCAGAGTTTAATCAAGACAACAGGCATCCCGTCAGACTGATCATTCAAAAGTGTCTTGTGGATATGACAGCACCCCACTGGGCAGGGACTATTTTCATTTGACAACTGAGGAGATGGGACCTGGCTGGGGCTCCCAGAGCCTGGCTGGTGTATCCTCGTCTTGCTCCCCTGGATCTGGCTGCTGTGCCCTGTGGGAGGATTCTGTTCCCCTTTCAGCACTAATTCTTCTTACAGGTTATGGTTCTTCACAGCATCTGACTTTGATGGTCTCACTCTCCCCAGACATGCACGGGTGGTGCCCATGGCTTCTGGGAATTGTGGCCTCCCTCCAAACAGGCTCTAGGTCTCAGGGCTCCAGTTGAATCAGAACTTTCCGATGCAAAGTCTGGGAGCTGGAGAGATGGCTCAGTGGTTAAGAGTACAACTGCTCTTAACTGCAGAGAACCTGGGTTCAGTTCCCAGCACTCATATCATGACTAACAACCATCTGTAACTTCAGTCCCGGGGGATCTGATGCCCTCTTCTGGCCTTTGTGGTCATTACATGACACAGGTGCACTTACATATGTGCAGGCAAAACACTCATGCACATAGAAAATATAGCCATGAATGCTATACTAGCCTCTACCTCAAAGCTTACTTGAACATCATCATCTAGAAAGTCATTCATAGTGACCCAAGAAGAGGAAGATCAAAAGTCCATGCAGGGAGCTCTTGTAGGGTCATCCATCAGCTGTGCTTGTGAGGGTTGTGGTGGAACCCTGTGAGGTGAAACAGAGTGTCACCCATGCAGCTTGAAAAGGATCACCCTCTTCTGACACCCTCCTCTTCTGTCCTCTGCAGGCGTTGTATTCATGAGGTGCACACAATTATACATGTATGTTCATGTAAAGATAAACACAAAAGATCTATATTCATACATGCATAATTGGTATACGTCCACCTGGCAATTACTAGGTTGGTCAGTCATCTCCTTACAGTGTGATTTTTCTGGCTCTTTCTGGGTACTTCAGAGAAATAGGAAGGAAAAATCGGGCACTGCTGATTGGCTAACCTTCTACCACACACCAGTCTCCAGTGAAGAGGTGATAGTATCTGAATACCGTACCATAAGATCCAAATACTTTATATAAGCCATAGAGTGCCTCAGCTCCAGAAGACCCCACGACAGTGTGGTTAATTCAGTACAACCAGGAATCCTCTCAGGGGCTGTGAGAAGGATTTAATCTTCTTGCTGAAAGGAGAAATATCTGCCTTTTTCATGCCCCTTTCTTCCTTGTCCTTAGAAGATGTGGTGCCTGGAGCTGTAGAAGTCATGTTGTGCTCGTAAAGGTGAAAGGTGGGCTTAAGTCTGGCAGAGCAGGAAGACAGATGACGTCTGAACAGTGGCTGTGTAGAATAACGGACCATTCCAACCACCTTCCTCTCCCTGATCCCAGTGTGTAAGAAAAGTTAATTATATCTACAACATAATAAGCTCTGTATTTTTTATCTTTGTCTTGGTGCTGGGCACAGCTCTGGAAATGTCTGGACTGCCCAAAATAAGGGAATCTTTTTTTTTTTTTTGAGAATCTTTTGTATGCTAAGAAGACCACTGGGCCTGGGGCTCCCAGGCAACTCTAAGATGAGGGCTGGTTATGGGATTTAAAGGGAGCCAAGGCATGATTAGCTTTTCAGTGTCTTCCCCTGACCACTACCTGAGGAGGGATGGACTGGAGAGCGAGCAGATCACTAATGGGCAATTCAATGAATCATCCATACAGTAAGACCCACACAGAAGGCCCTGGACAGTGGGTCTGGGAGCTTCCAGGTTGCTGAGCACATTGTGCTGTGAGGAAGGGAGAATGCCCATAGGAGCATGAGGGGCTGAGGCTGGGCTGACCTTGAACTCCTGATACTGTTTGCTGGGATAACGAGCATGTGCGTGTGTGTGTGTGTGTGTGTGTAGGTGAATGTGTGTTGTATTTGTGTGTACTCGTGTGTTTTGTATGCATGGATGTAGGTAAATGTGTATGCATGCATATGTGTTCATGTATGTGTGTAGTGGGGGTGTGTATGCATGTGTGTTTTTACATGTATTTGTGTGCATGTGTTTGTTTGTATATGTGTATGTGTATGCATGTGAGGTGTGTGTATATATGTATGTGCATATGAGTGTGTGTATGTCTGTCTGTATATGTGTGTCTGTGTATATTTATAATGTGTATGCATGTGTGGTATGTGTTTACGCATATGTATATGTTTACACATATGGTGTATGTATGTGTGTATGTTTTTCAGTGTGCATTTGTGTGTGTTTATGGTGTATGTGTGTGATGTGTGTGTAGTATGTGGATATGTGTGTACTGTGTGAATATGCATGTTTGTGTGTGTGGTTTATGTGCATGGTGTGCATATGTGCTTGTGTTGTATGTGTGTGTTTGGGCACTACACCCCCAATTCAGGAGGTACTATGTTTCCCTGCACTGGCTGTTCTAAGTTGTTTTATGATAAATCACCCATAGTAAATAAAAGGTTTTCCAGAATTCTGTGACTCTTTCTAGCAAATTATGAAACTGTTGGGACTGTTGTGCACCCAGCTTGAAACCACGCTGAACAGAAGCGCAGCTCTCAGAAAACCAAGTGCTTTGTTATCCAGAGCTCATGAGGGCAGCCTGTGAGCCCCACCCTACACCTTGTGGGCTTGGACTAGAGCCTTGGGATAAATTGCAGGAGACCCTGGTGGTGACTGGGATGGTGTTAGAGGAAACCCCACACACCAGATATGAGAAATGTTAGTAAAAAGTCCACAGTTTGGAAGAATGAGAACTTGCTTGAGAATGGGGGTTTCTGGTGTGTGTTTTGTAAACATGGTGACCTGGCAGGCTGGTGAGAGGCACTTCCAAGGGAGATTCTGGGGATCAGAGGAGTCTGCCTCTTCCCTCATACCTGGAGGCAGAGAAAAGGCAACAATCTAGTAAGAGGTTTAAAGCCAGCGTGGAAGTCCATGCACGGTGCCTGCTCTTTGCAGGGCCCATCATCCTTTTAGTTCAGTATTTTTCCACCTATTAGTATCATGTGTTATTGGTCGTCTCCCATATTCTTTAAAGAAATGTCTGTTCAAATTTTTTCATCAGTTCTTAACTGGGTCACTCATCTTGTTTTGGATTATAGAAGTTCCATATTCTGGATATTAGACTTCTACCACGTTGATGATTTATAAGTATTTTAGCGAAACTAAAATTTAAACAGCAGAATTTGAAGAGAGAAAGCCCAAGAGTGCTCCTAGAGAAAAAAAAATCCTCAAATATAAATGATAGGCCAGAGATGTTAAAGTCAGATATCAATAGAGTCCCAAATGGGAAATGAGAAGAGAGAGAAAGAAGAAAATTATTAAAGAATAGAAACAGAGGCCTGAAAGCCTCTGTTTCTTTGTGTTCATACACCAACCCTGGCTCTTAGGGTCTTCTCCCCCTCCCCTTCCAAAATAGTCTAGGCATGGGTGGGTGAGGTTTAATGTAGGAGTCCTGTCCAGGCACGTGCATTCCGTAGTCTCTTGTTTGGTAAAACTCAGCCTGTTGTGTCCTTCTGTGTGCACCACACCTTGTGGCATGTGGATGCTTCACTGGTGAGAGTTGAGGGATATATTAGTATTTTCTCTACTCCCTGTATTCTCTCTACTCACTTCTGTTCTGCTATGTTCCATGAGCCTTAAGTGTAGAAGTTCCACTGGAGATGTGTCGCTTAGGTCTGGGCATCTCAGGCATATATTCTCTGTGTGTGACTAGTTGTGGAACTATGTAATAGTCTCCATCTGTTGCAAAAAGAAGCTTCTTTGATGAGTGGTGTACCATATACTTGTCTGTAAATAAAAGAATCCATATTTAGCATACACTAAGAAATTTCATTTGTCTTCAGAAAAATACAGAGATAGGGTTTTCTCTAGGATCTATGAACTTTCCAGCAATGTGTATTTGGCTTTATTTATAGTGTTACCTATGAGTTCCTTCCCATTGAGAGGGGCTTTAAGTCCAATTAGATAGCTGTTGATTACCCCACCCCCATCCCCAGATAAAAGTGTTAGGTTCATTTTGAGGGGAGACTTGGCACAGAGTGGAGAAAATGTAAGGACTCCAATGAGAAGGAAGTCAGGTTTATTTCAGGCAGGGCAGATGGCCTATGGGATTAGGATGACCAGCATTAGAATGTCCCCCAAATGGCAGTTTTATACCTAGGCACACAAGGAAGTGAGTTTACAAGGAGGTGGGGCGAGGAGATGAGGGACTAGGGGGACTAGGGTGTAGGTGGGTCTGTGGCTGGTATCAGTAGAAGCATCTCAGATAAACTGAGGCTTGTGACCAGTATCAGTAGGAGCCTGATTGGAGCAACTTTCAGAATTTATACCTCAGTTGGCTTCCTGGAAAATCCCCAACTTAGGTGGGCTTATGACCTTACATTCTACCCTTTTGTGTCATAGGGATAAGGGGTGACGTTTTTCATTCTAGCTACTTCCAGCTGATGGGGGACAATGAACAGGGAGTTAATGACACAAGAGGGTGAGATGCTTTACACCTGGGTGTAACTGATGTCAGCTGGCCAGTCTGTCTAAAGAGAGAGCAAGCAAAAACTGATTTAAACTGGTACAGGCCAGTTGTTGAATAGGGTCTTGAAAGCAACAGATAAGGCAGCAAGCTATTACTAGGATGAGGGATGAGGTCTAAAGTTGCTTAGGGGTCCAGTTAGGGGATACAGCCATGGGGGTTATGCTGTCCAGGATTCCCACTCTGAGGCCTGGGGTGGGGGTTGGGAGTGGGAAGGCATAGTTTATGGCACCCCCAGCCTTTGGCACAGACCAGGCTGCTAAGAAACTCAAGAAATTAGCTACTTATTGTCTTTTTACTAAGATCTGAAGTTTTATACCTGAAGCACAGTTTCTCAGGCCTTACTGATTGTTTATTTTTGGTTATATTTTCCTTTTGGATGTTTAAGGCCACACAGTTAGCCCAGATTAGCCAAGGTTTTTGTTTTCTCAAGGTCAATTGAGGATCTGGTCCTCAGAGGTCACTCAGTTTTTTGGGAGAGGGTGCCCCTGGCTCTTTTTGGCTTTTCATTTACCAGTTCCATCCACTTGAGGACAAAGTCAGGTCTTGCTAGACCAGGCTTCCCTTTTTGAAGCATGAGCAGACTTTCCTCTTTATAGACTGGACACTGGCTGAAGTCCCATTAGTGGATCTCCAAGACCTCCCTGCACAGGAAGACTGGTGACTCACATTTGCAGGACATTTCAAGAGATGCCCCCATGCATAGTCCCCTGAGACTTAGTTGACCTCTGAGGGCAAGGAACAAAGTTATCCCTTAAGACCCTCGGCCAAATTGATATGGGCATTAAGTATGGTCATTAAGCATCCAAAAAGACTAGTATCCAGCCTGATACTTTTAATTACTATATAATATTTTAGAAAAGGCTTTGACAAAAGCTCAAGCAGCCTTGTATGACACTAACTGGAAGAGAGATTTAACACCATAGATTGAGCAGACATAGTCCATGAGATTGAGCAGACATAGTCCATGAGAGAGAATTAAACAATTTCAGGCCTATCTGTTTTTTTTTCCCTTGGTCTTTTTAAGACAGGGTCTCCCTGTAGCCCCAGCTGGCCTGGAACTTGCTTTGTAGACCAGGCTGGCCTTGAACTCACAGAGATCCGCCTACCTCTGCCTCCTGAGTGTTAGGATTAAAGGCGCGCACCACCATGCCTGGCCTTCAGGCCTATCTTAAATGTAAACTCTTTACTACAATTTATTACAAACAGGAACAATCTCTTTCTCTCCCAGACCCCCATATCCTGATTTATAGTTCTCCCAGAAACACAGGAGTTGTATCACACACCTAAAGACAGGAAATAAGCTGATAGAGATTACCAAACCCATCTAAACTGTCTCCTGAACTGTAGGCAGCTGGTTCAGGGAGGTAGAACCTAGCTTCTTTTGAGGCAAATTATATTGTTAGATCAAAGAAAATATCAAAAGTACACTTGCATGATACCAAGAAGCATAAAGTACATCTTTCAGTAGCCAGAGATAACCCACTACTTGTGTATGTCCATTTAATTAATAATCTGTAACAGGGAGTCCAGTACAAGCCAGGAGTGGACTGAAAATTAACAACTCTATATATCTTATCCTTTTACTAAACCTTGAAGTGCCATGTGATGCATAGATAAAGCTTGGACAAAGAACTGAACACTGTTAAATAAACTTTGACTAGATGTACATTTTGATTCTTAAACTACTTGACTGAACCTTAGAAAATTAAGCTTATTCATATAGTCTCACCTTTTACCTGCCATAACAAACCTTCTCTTTTATTACTTGCATAGACTTTCTCATCATCTTTATATACATCCTTACTAAAAGATCTCCATTTCTATATTTCTTTAACATTTTTCTCACCTCATTTCCTTTTTTAATACCATAAGACATAACATCATTGATAAACAGATTGACCTTTAGTTGTGAAGAAATACTAAGAAGCATTCCCATGAAATAAATACTGTGGTTAGACACAATGTCATGACAAATCAGTTTTTTTTTTTATGTGTATGAGTGTACTGTCTGCATGTAGGTCTGTGCACCCGGGTCGTGCAATGCTGCGGAGTCAGAAGAGGGCGTCAGATTCCCCTGGAACTGGAGTTAAAGACGCTTCTTAGCCACCATGTGGGTGCTAGGAATCAAACCTGGTTCCTCTGTAAGAGCAGTTGGCACTCTTAACTCCTGAGCCATCTCTCCAGCCCGACAAACTAGTTTTAAAACCAAAACTTTAGAGCGTTTTCAGAAATTTAGTAAACATTCTTAACTGGGTTTCCAGCTTAATAAGAGATGGAAAATGAAATGGGCCAGATAAACTCCATTTTGTTCAGAAATCATTATTTCTGACCTTAACCTAAACCTTAGCTGTGCTGGGATTGAAGTCATGCTAGGATTAAAGGCGTGGCTAACCACTGTCCGGGGAACTCCCAGGAGTGGACAGATCAGCAGGACAGCAGTTCAGGCCTAGGGAGGAAAGTTTGCTTCCTATGAGGAGGAAGGGGTCGGGGGACAGATAGGAAATCACTACAGGCACACAATAATGCCCAATAGCTGTCCCAGGCTGCCCTCCCCCACCGCTGGAGGCAAGAAACAGGGCTGACCCAGGCCATTCTGGTATGCAGCACCTTGACTGACCTAAGTGCAAGAGCCCAAACGGGTCTCCAACCAGAAGCACAGTTACCATGCTTGTGAATTCCCAAGCTCCAAAAATCTCCACCCAAACCAGACCAAGATATACACATGCCTCTGCCTTCTGAGTGCTGGGAGACAGTTTGGATACCACAGGAAATATCAGAACTTCAGACTAAAAATAAGTAAAGCTTAAAACAGTTATCCAAACACGTATAATTTTGCATTAAAATAGACTGCTCATGTAATGGTTGTAGATTCTATTGCCTAGAACTTTAGTTGAGCAAATATTTATAAACAAGCAGTACTGTTTGTGGAATTTAAAGATATTTAAAAATATTTTAGGTACCTGGGTTACACCATTAAAATATTTATATTCCTGATTAGGCATGCCAGAATAAAAACTAGTGATCCTTGTGCACACAATGAAAAAGGAGAACTTGGTGGCCACAGCTTAAAATTGTTTTGAGACAAGACAAAGATAATGTAATTACATGAGATCTCTCTGCCATTTCTCTGCATGGAAATATGTTAGATGTTAATACATGAAAACATATAAAGACATATCATTACAGTGAGTTTTAAATGACATAAGAAAATGCTGCTCATACATAGGCAATAGCTGGAGAGGAAAAACCTGGAGAGGAAAGCCTTAGAGTTGAGGTTTGAGGGGGTGAGGGTAGTGCCAGGGGTGAAGGGAGGGATTGGGGTGTGTCAGGCTGGAATCAGACGTGTAGAGCTGAGGATCCTTGGGAGACAGAAAACCTGGAAATAAATTTGTAGTGAGTTAAACTTTAAAGGATAAAGGAATAAAAAAACAAAACAATGAAATGGAGAGACTGGGTATGGAAACCCCACATAGCAAAGCAAAGGAATGAATGGTCTCAGACTGAATGAGCCTAAGTCACTCACCACCTGTTGTAACTGTGAAAGTGAAGCAGTATCTTCTAGATCCCTTCATTACTAGATACAAGCTGGTGCTGGAAGGGAACTTTTGAAGACCATTTGCCAGGTGATTTGGCAGTAGCTTTCAAGATCTTAAAGAATTGGAAGTCTAGAGTGCCATTTAGTGGGCATTTCCTTACTGTCCAGAGGGTGCTGAAGCCAAGAAGTGCAGAGCCAGGAGAGCCAGAGAGGACTGCTTGGAACGAGAGGAACCCAGAGTTAAAGACAGAGAGAAGGAGAAAATTAGCAGTTTGGTTAAGGAGGTAGAAGAGGGAGATGAGGTAAGGAGTCCCGCAGGAGGGCAAGTCATTAAGATGGAGGAGGAAGGGAGAAGGAGGTGGAAGAGAGGAGGAGGAGGAGAAGGAAGATGAGGGAAGAGGATTTTGAGCCTCTAATGTGTTTTGGATCAGGTTTATATGAAAGTTCCTGAGTGAATGGAGAGAAAGAGAGAAAGAGAGAGAGAGAACAGATGGCTACCTGAACGAGAAGGAAGTGACCGGCCAGAAGGCGTCCCTGGCCGCTGGTGTTCCAAACCAGTTCTCTGCACTTCACGTGGTGTCCCTCTGTCTGAAGTGGGGAGAAAAGCCTGAAGGCTAGAGAGTCACTTGACGTTCTGGAATGATTTTCAAGTGAACAAGCAAAAGTGGTCCTTTTGGGTCTACAAGAGTGACTTGAGCAAGAGGTGACAACTGCAGGAAAGGAGAGGGAGAGCGAGCAAGTGAGAGAGAGAGAGAGAGAGAAGAGAGAGAGAGAGAGAGAGAGAGAGAGAGAGAGAGAATTTGAGTGCATCAGAGAGGCAGATCTGCCTCTCAGGTGGGCATGAACTTGCTCAGTAACCTTGCCAGTAGATCAATGGTCGCAGGAACCAGAGAATTCACTGGCCATAGGCGTTGGTGTTGGTTCAGGAGTGACCAGGTTTGGAAGAAGAAAAGAGGGAGAGAGAGAGAGAGAGAGAGAGAGAGAGAGAGAGAGAGAGAGAGAGAGAGAGGAAAGAGGAGTTAGGTAAGGGAATAGTACCTTTGGATGAAGTTAGATCCATAGTGGAAAAGGGCTTCTACCTGGGTCTAACAAATGAAGCTAGAGAATTGACCTAGTTTGGGTACAAGGGCTCAGGGTGCAGTGGGTAGGTCTAGACTAAGAGGGTAGTCCAGAGGTCTGGGGCAGAAAGTGCTGGAGTAAGCCCGGGCCCCAGGCTAGAAGTAGGATGGGGTGCAGGGAGAGAGTTGAGCTGCTCAAGCTGCAGGGGAATCATGACGCTTACCAGGGTAGTAGGCAGGTCTATGGCAGAAGAGCCGCTTTTCTTTATTTTTTAAAAAAAGACTTTATTTTTACAGTTTTATGTGTGTCATGGCAGCTAACAACTTTCCGTAACTCCAGTTCCAGGGGATCCAACGCCCTCTTCTGACCTCCATGAGAATTGCATGATATGGGTGCACCTACCTACATTAGGCAATACACTCATACACATAAAATAAAGAAAAAACATTTTATATGTGTGTATGTGCATGTACATGCAGTGCCCTCAGAAGCCAGAAGAGGGTGCTGGATCCCCTGAAGGTGGAGTTATACTCGTTGTAAAGCCCCCACCAGAGGCGGGTGCTGGGAATTTGACTCTGGTCCTCTGGAAGATAAGCAAGGGCTTTTGTTTTTAAGCTTTATCTTTATCAATAGAGGATTTTTACTGATAAATTGGGAACTGTCCGCCTACCCTTGTTAATTAAAAATAGCTGGGAAAACTCAGGACAAACAGCTGAACTAGCAGCAGCCCCAGTTCAAGGCCAGCCTGGTCTACAGAGCGAGTTCCAGGACAGCTGGGGCTACAGGGAGACCCTGTCTCGAAAAAGACAAAAAAAAAAAAGCTGGGAAAACTCAGGACAAACAGCTGAACTAAGCAGCAGCCCCTAGGGTGGGATCTGGAGTTAATAATGGAGAATAAGGCACTCTGCTTTTTATTGCCAGACTTACAGTATTATTTTACTTAATGATATTTCAGTTACAAAGCCAAATGGAGACTCCCTTTGAAATATGTGTTGTGAAATCAAGAACTCAAAGTTCCTTGTCCATTTATCTGTGAGAGAAGTAACTGTGATGTTCATAAAGCCTCAGTAAGTCCCCACACCAGACCCTCTCCTAAGACATACACCCTGTATTTGTGAAAACCTTCCAGCTTTAGACGAACCAGGGAGAAAACCAGTGTGCAGAGGAACTGCAAGTAGCTTAGCCAGCGGGGGGAGGGGGAAGCCTAGCCCAATGCACATATTTATTTGTATAACAGAAAAAAAATGCTCAGATTTGGTTGTAGAAACTTAAAATCATTAGTGTCTACATTAGTGTCAAATGTGTTATTCACAGTGTTTTCCAGTGAAGTGTGTGCTTCACAAATAAGTAGAGCAAAAGCCAGGAGCCAGAAAGTGTGATTCAGACGTTGGGTGCTTAGCTGACTTTAATTAGGTGGTCCTGCCAACTCACTTCTCAGAAGGGGAACCTCTTTCCTCTGAAGACATTTCAAGTTGTCTCACCCAAGAAGCAGCTGCTGTATCGCCATTGCACCTCTGAGGAGACCTTCTCGCCGGTTGCTGGCTCAGATCCGAGCTGCACACCAGTCAGCAAGAGCTTGTCAATAGCTGGGTTTCCTTCTTTTATCTTCGCACCCCTTCCCGGGCCTGCTTAATGCTGGTGGATTCCTCGAAGCAAATCCAACTCCCAGAAGGTTGCTGAAATAAATGGGAGCGAGCACATTGGCTCCGCTGCAAAACCACCAAGTGCGCTCCAGCTGGGAGGGCTGCGGAGAGCATGCAGGAAGTGACGACCAAGCTTGATTCAATAAACAGCAGCGGATGCTGACTACTGCTGTTAGACAGGGAGACAGAAATGGCCGAGACCTGGGACCAGACCTCAGCCACCTAACTCTTGGGGCATGGGAGTAGCTGATCCCAGACTCCGTCCCTTCTTCCCTCTCTCTCCCCTCTCTCCCTCCCTCCTACGTCCTCACTCATGCTCTTTTTTCCTTCCTTCCTTCCTTCCTTCCTTCCTTCCTTCCTTCCTTCCTTCCTTCCTTCCTTCCTTCCTTCCTTCCTTCCTTCCTTCCTTCCTTCCTTCCTTCCTTCCTTCCTTCCTTCTTTCCCTCTCAAGAGAAGTAACTTCAGTCTCCCTTCCCTCCCCTTTCCTCTCCCCTCCCCTTCCCTTGCCTTCCCTCCTCCCTCCTTCTCTGTCTCTTTGCATGTATATGTATGTGCAGATATGTGTAAGTGCATGCTTCTGTGTACATGCATGTGGAGGCCAAATGACAGTCTCTAATGTCATCTTTAGGGACTGTTCACCATGTTCTGTGACACAGGGTCTCTCACTAGGACCTGTCTCAGCAATTTGGCTAAGCTGCCTGGTTGCCTAGTAAACCCAGGGGTCTGTCTATCTCTACCTCCCAGGACTGGGATTAAAAGCACATACCACCATTAGTCGGGCGTAGTGGCGCACGCCTTTAATCCTAGCACTCAGGAGGCAGAGGCAGGCGGATCTTTGTGAGTTCAAGGCCAGCCTGGTCTACAGAGTGAGTTCCAGGACAGGTGCAGCTACAGGGAGACCCTGTCTCAAAAGACCAAAAATAAATAAATAAATAAATAAATAAATAAATAAATAAATAAATAAATAAAATAAAAGCACATATCACCACATGCCAGCTTGTTAATGAGGCTTCTGGGGATGAAACTTAGGTCTCTGTGCTTGTGCAGCAAGAGCCAACTAGACATCTCCCCAGCAAGCACCTTACTACCAAGTGGACCTCTACCCAGTAAACACCTTACCGACTGGACATCTCCCCAGCAAGCACCTTAGCAACTAGACATCTCCCAACAAGCACCTTACCGACTGGACATCTCCCCAGCAAACACCTTAGCAACTGGACATCTCCCCAGCAAGCACCTTAGCAACTGGACATCTCCCCAGCAAGCACCTTACCAACTGGACATCTCCCCAGCAAGCACCTTACCGACTGGACATCTCCCCAGCAAGCACCTTACCGACTGGACATCTCCCCAGCAAGCACCTTACCGGCTGGATATCTCCCTCACCCTTCAGACTCTTGACACACTGGGTGGGAGAGAAAATGAAGTGAAGTGGCCAGTCTCTAGTTTTTCCTGCTAGGATAAGAGAAGCGGGTTGTGTCCACCAGAATTGGGTAGGGAGTGTGTGCTGGGAATTGGGTTCAGAAATACTGTATTGATAATTTTACGCATCCTAAATACAAATCAGTCTTTAATCATTTTAATTAAAAATTTTTTAATTGACAGAAAGTAGTTGTCAGGTTTTGAGGCCCAGAATACAGGAATAACAGGAGAGAAAGCAAACCCCACCCCAGAAGAGACTGCATTTTGTTTCAGGGACAACTGCCCTGCATGTGGGGAGAGTTAGTGATCATACAGGCCGTGGGCATGAGGAAGCAGATGCGGCTGCGGGCTCTACAAGCCCCATTATCTGCAGGTTCTTGTGTTGTAGCTTCTTCCCCTGCTGTTGTAGGAGACTAGCTGGAGAAAGTAGATCATTGATAATGTGCTCATGAAAGAGGTAGTGGGACCCAGGCCCCATCTTCCCCCTTCTTCCCAGTCACCCAGAGGGGAGCAGCCCCCCCCCCCAGTCCACCACCACCGTGTTCTGACTCATCTCGGGCCCCGGAGGACCCATCACAGATTGAAACCTCAAGACCATGATCCTAAATGTATTTTTCCTCCTTATGAGCTGGTCATTTCAGGCATTTTGTTACCACAGCAGGAAGCTGACTGTTGCATGCTCAGACCCATTGTGACTTTCAGGCTTACTGTTTTGACTACAACAGTCCCCAAAAGTAGGAAGTAGCTAACAGGTCTCTAATTGGGGTTTCCAGCTTCTTAGAAGGATATTGGAACTAGAGCGTCAGTTTCCAGAACACTGAAATATAAATGCCCCAAATGTAGCCTTCTGGGTTATGGTGTATCACTTATGGTTCAGTTATGGGTGAGTAGGGGTGGGGGTGGGGCAGGTAGATGGCACGGCAAGTAAAAGCGCTTGCCGGAAAAGCCTGACTCTGATGACCTGAGTTCAATCCCTAGAAACCACGGTGAAAGGCTAAAACGGACTCCACAAAGTTGTCCTGTGACCTCCATGTACACACTGTGGCACATCTGTGTGTGTGTGTGTGTGTGTGTGTGTGTGTGTGTTTATCATCTTTTACACACACACACACACACAAATAATACATAAAGATTTTACTGTATTTTATTTACTTTTATTCTATGAGTGTTTTGCCTACATGTAAGTGCACCACATGTGTCCAATGCCCATGGAGGTCAGAGGGCGTTGGATCCCCTGGAACTGGAGTTATGGATGGTTGTTATCTTCCATGTGGATGTTAGGAGCTGAACTGCATCCTCTCCTAGAGCAGCTAGTGCTCCTAGCTGGCTGAGCCACCTCTCCAGCCCCCATAAAATACGTTTTAAAAAATATAATTTTTAAAAGAAAAACTAGCAACTCCTAGATATTTTAAACAGAGAAGTTAATAGAAAAGTGGTTTCAAGCACCGGAGATCTGTAAAAGCAACGGGGTGAAGGGATGGAGCCTACTGACGAGTGTGTGCTAGGCCTTCCGAGTCTATACCAGCTCCTGTGCTTGAGGTTGCTGCAAAAGAGTGTGTCCCTAGACCAGGGCTGGAGCTGCAGCAGATGCTGTCCAGGCTGCCCTGGCTCTGAACTAGCTCCCTACTGTCACAACAGCACCAGCAGCTACCATCAAAATGCTGGAGCCGGAGCAGACAGCTTCTTCCTCCATCCTCCATCAGATTGTAGGTATCCACTGGCCAATAGTAACAGAGCTTGTGTGTGTGTGTGTGTGTGTGTGTGTGTGTGTGTGTGTGTGTGTGTTGGGGGGTGGTACTGGTATGGTACCTGGTGGTACCATGTTTTAGCCCAAACCTATACAGGAGCAGCATACAGAAAGATGGGCCTGGCAGATAACTCACAGAAACCGGGCTCCTAAATTTTAGTCTGTGTTACCAACATGGATTCTCTGTTATTCAGCAAGTGTGTCATGAACTTCAATATACTTGTGCTGGAAAAGGTGTCCTTGTTACTTCTGCTAACCTTGGTGTGAGTGTTAGCCTTGGGGTAGCTGCAGTATGAGGCTCTATGGTCTGTCAGGGACTCAGCCTTTCTGCTGAAAGGCGTATAGAAGTTTTAGTGGCTCTGGGTCAGCTCGACTGGCTGTAAGGAACATCGAAACTGAGTGGCTGGAAGGGACATTGAAACTGAGTGGTTTACACACAACAGGAATTTATTTCTCAGTTCTGCATTCTGAGATCAATGTGCTAACACAGGCAGAGCCTGGGGAAGGCCTTCTTCTAGGGTGCAGGCTTCAAAGAAGAAGATTTACCTGGGTCTTATGAGGGAGACCCAGATACATTCAGCCACCTCTGAGCAACGACGATTTCTATGGAAGAAGTTTGACGAGACACAGTCTGTGACACAACATGTGGCCCTAACAGCCAATTTTGCACATACCTTAAAAAAGAAAAAGTAGAAAATTTTTCTTTTTCCTTTAAAAATTCTTTATAAAAAGTACAATCTTATACACAAAATTGGCTCTTTAGATACTAAAAAGGAAGTTGTGTTTGGCAGAGCAAGACACACTAGGCTTTGTTTCCTCAAAATCAGCTCTCAGCCTGGGGAGGAGGTTTCAAAAATACTTTTTTCATACTCAGATGAATTAGACAAACACAGACACATTCTCTAAAATATTTTCATTTGAAAGTACATGTTAGGGGTATTTTTACTTGAATTTATTTTTGTTAGGGATGTTCTATAATTTCTTTTTTTCTGTCTTTTTTTTTTTAAATCTTTTTGAGACAGGATCTCCCTGTTGCCCAGGTGGCCTGGAACTCACTTTGTAGACCAGGCTGGCCTTGAACTCACAGAGACCCTCCTGCCTCTGCTTCCTGAGTACTGGGATTAAAGGCATGCGTCACCATGCCCACTTGTAATTTCTTTTTTTAAATCATTTTTTTGGTGGAGGGGGGGCTTTTTGAGATAGGATCTCCCTTCCCAGCTGGCCTGGAGCTCTCTCTGTAGACCAGGCTGGCCTTGAACTCATAGAGATCCGCCTGCTTCTGCCTCCTGAGTGCTAGGATTAAAGGTGTGCACCACTGTACCCAGCTGTTAATTTCTTTTTTTAAAGAATTTCATGGAGTGCACAGAGCTTAGATCGGGGATTTCCCAGGACCACCTGAAGCACAGGTAGGAGCTGGGCGATTCAGCCAGGTGGATTGTTTGGTTTGATTCAATCGTCTTTGGTTTGATTCTTGTGTAGCTGTGGGGGTGGAGTTGCCCTGCCAGCTGGTATAAATTGGGCCTATTGCCACTGTGAGACTTGAGTGCACAGAGCTTAGATCGGGGATTTCTCAGGACCACCTGAAGCACAGAGAAGGCATAACCCCCTGCCACACACACACACACACACACACACACACACACACACACACACACACCACACACACCACACACACCTCCTCTCCCAACTGGAATTGCTGGGGGAGTGTCCAAGTGGATTCTTTGGAGAACCTTCAGAACAGAAAGGGAAGAGTGAGTTAGACTTCCAATAGAAAGCCTAAAACTTAGACAAGTCAACACTCCATAAGCAAGGAAACAATGATAGCATCCGAAGGAGGCAAGCAAAGGAAGCCTTCAACACAGCAAAGAGGCATTTGGGATTGTATTAGTCACTTTTCTGTTGCTTTGATAAAACACCATGACCAAAGGAACTTATAAAAGGAAGAGTTTATTTGAGTTTACTATTGACAGTTCCAGGGAATTAGAGTCCATTGTGGTGGGAGGCATGGCGGCTGGAGCTGGAGCAGCAAGCCGAGGGTCACATCTCACAATGAGCACAGGAAGTCAAGAGAGCGACTAGAGACCGCAAGGCTTGTTAAACTCACTAAGCCTGCCCTCAGTGACATACTTCGTCTAGCATGGCCACACCTTCTAAAACCTCCAAGAACAGTGCCACCAACTGGAGACAAAATGTCTGAATACTTAAAGCCTATGGGGGACACTCATTCAAACCACCACAGGGATTCACATTGGAATACAGGGAAAGAGAAACACACATGCCAGGGACATGAAGAAGGGACAACATGGGAAAGGTTCAGGATAATTCCACACCAAGCTCTACCAACCCTGTGGAAGATTCCTACAGTGGGATCCCCCTGGGGATGGCCCAGGACACAGCTCTCAGAAGAACACTTGTGGACATACTCAAAGAAATTAAAGACTATAAAGAACAAGTCAGAGAACTAAGGAGAGAGAATGAAAAACTGAAGAAGGACCTAGAGAGAGAATGACAAACTCCAGAAGGATGTGAAAACACTGAAAATATCCCATGTTGAAAAAGAAAAGGAAACCAACCAGCAAAGCAAAGAGCTACAGGAAGAGATTGAGAAGCTCCAAAAGGAAGTGAAAAAAGGAAATCAAACACTCATCCAATCAAGAGGAAAGAAATGTAAAAAGCCTCAGAAGCAGAATGGAGGAAGCAGAACAAAGAATATCAGACCTGGAAGATAACACAGAACAACTAAAAACCTCAAGTAAAGATTATGAAAAATTTTTAAATACATAAAAGTGGAACAACCAGGAACTGTGGGACACTATGAAAAGATCAAACCTCCCACATCATAGGAAAAGAGGAAGAAGAAGAAGAATCCC
Organism: Rhizomys pruinosus; assembly: GCA_009823505.1. Taxonomy (NCBI): domain Eukaryota; kingdom Metazoa; phylum Chordata; class Mammalia; order Rodentia; family Spalacidae; genus Rhizomys; species Rhizomys pruinosus. The sequence continues at coordinate 4,925,963 of VZQC01006589.1, forward strand.
AAGAGAATGGTATTGATCAGATCTTCAGCAGAATAATAGATGAAAATTTCCCCAAACTGAAAAAAGACAAACCAATACAAATACAAGAAGCACATAGAACTCCAAACAGACAAGCTCAGAAAAGAAACTCTCCACGCCATATCATAGTTAAAACGCTGGATGCGCAAAACAAAGACAAAATTCTGAAATCCACAAGAGAAAAACGAGTTACTTATAAGGGGAAACCTATCGGAATTACAAGGGACTTCTCAGTGCAAACTATGAAAGCAAGAAGAACATGGAGCAAAGCATTCCCAGTGTTAAAGGACAATAGATGCCAACCCGGGTTACTATACCCAGCAAAAATGTTACTTATACTTGAAGGAGAGAGAAAAATCTTCCATGACATAAACAAGATGAAAGAATACAAGTTCAGAAAACCAACCCTTCAGAGAATACTTGAAGCAATTCAAAGGACAGAAGAAAGGAGCAACTATTCCCAGGCACCTAGAAAGAGAAATTAATAAAAGCATAACTGCAGCTGGGTGTGGTGGCACATGCCTTTAATCCTAGCACTTGGGAGGCAGAGGCAGGCAGATCTTTGTGAGTTCAAGGCCAGCCTGGTCTACAGAGCAAGTTCCAGGACAGCTGGAGCTACAGGGAGACCCTGTCTCCAAAAGACCAAAAAAAAAAAAAAAGTATAACTGCAGAAGTAGAAACCTAGATCAAAACCACAAATGGATAATAAGGTGAAAGGAAGCAACACACACCTATCAGTTATAACCTTAAATATTAACGGACTAAACTCCCCAATCAAAAGACATAGACTGGGAAATTGGATTAGGAAACAGAACCCATCTATATGCTGTCTACAAGAAATGCATCTTACCTTCAAGAATAGGCACCACCTTAAAGTGAAAGGATGGAAAAAAAACATTCCAAGCAAATGGTACCAAAAAGAAAACAGGTGTTCTTATTTTAATATCAGACAAAATAGACTTCAAAGTAAAAGAAATCAGAAGAGACAAAGAAGGCCATTACTTTTTAATTAAAGGAATAATTGACCATGAAGATTTCACAATCATGAATATGTATGCACCAAACTCTGGTGCACCAACCTTTATAAAGACTATTCTCCAGGACCACAAGGCACAGATTAACCCCAGTACATTCATAGTAGGGGACTACAATACCCCACTGAGCCCTTTGGACAGGTCAACCCTGAGTGAAAAGAGAAATACCGGGGGTGGGGGGGATCTCTATACCAGACTTCAAACTATACTGCAGGGCTATAGTCATAAAAACAGCTTGGTACTGGCACAAAAACAGACCTGTAGACCAATGGAACAAAACTGAAGATCCAAACTTGAGCACATACAATTTCATCCACCTCATATTTGACAAGGGGGCCAAGAAGACACAATGGAGGAAAGACAGCATCTTCAGCAAGTGGTGTTGGCAAAACTGGATCACCACTTGTAGAAGAATGAAATTAAACCCCTACCTCTCCCTGTATACAAAAGTCAACTTCAGATGGATTAAAGACCTCAACGTGAAATCCCAAACTCTGAAGGCAATAGAAGAAAAAGTTGGCAGCAGACTACAAGACATAAGCATAGGAAAAGACTTCCTAAATCAGACAGCAGCTGTGCAAGAATTAAGGTTGACAATTGACAAATGGGACCTCATTAAATTCAAAAGCTTCTGTGCATCAAAAGAAACAATAAAGGAAGTGAAGAGAAAACCCACAGAGTGGGAGGAACCCTTCACTGCAGATACATCTGACAAAGCATTTATTTCCAGAATATAAAGCTACTCAAAAAACAAAGAAGAAAGAAAACAAATGACCCACTCAATAGATGGAGCAAAGAGCTGAACAGAGACTTCACAAGTGAGGATTAGAGATGGCTGAGAAATATCTTAAAACGTGTTCAACGTCACTAATAATTAAGGAAATGTAAATTAAAACCACTTTAAGATAACATCTTTCTCCAATAAGACTGGCTAGGATCAAGAAAACAAATGGTACCAAGTGCTGGAGAGGTTGTGGGGAAAGGGGAACACTCATCCACTGCTGGTGGGAATGTAAACTCATGCAGCCACTATGGAAAGCAGTGTGGAGAACCCTTGGAAGACTTGGAATGAACTTGCCACCTGACCCAGCCATACCACTCCTGGGTATGTACCCACAAGCATCATCTTACCACAGAGATACATGCACAGCCATGTTTATTGCAGCTCTCTTCACAATAGCAAGGAGCTGGAACCAACCCAAATGCCCCTCAACTGATGAGTGGATAGAGAAAATGTGGTACATCTACACAATGGAGTTCTATGTAGCAGTAAAGAAAGATGACATCATAAACTTTGCAGGTAAATGGTTGGAGCTAGAAGATATCATGCTGAGTGAAGTAACACAGTCCCAGAAAAACAAACGATGAATGGTATCCCTCATCTGTGGATGTAGCACCAATTACCTAATTGTATGGCAAACTGAGCAACATCAATGTGATCTGAAAACAACTGTGCTCTTTATTGTAGAATCCTTTAAAAATAAACAACAACAACAACAAATTTTAAAAGAATTTCATTTATTTGTGGGGCTCATTGTTAGCCACCATCTGGGTGCTGGGAACTGAACCCAGGTCCTCTGTAAGAGCAACCAGTGCTCTTAACCAATGATCCATGTTTTCAGCCCCACAAATAAATAAATGTAATTTATTTTAATTTATTTAACAACCATCTGTAAATCCAGCTGTAGGGGATCTGATGCCCTCTTCTGGACTCCAAGGGCAATTGCACTCATGCATGCATAAACCCATATTCAGATACATATGTGTATATACACATAATTTAAAAAATAAAATTTTAATTAAAATATTTTTGTGCACATTTGTGCATGGCAGAGCACATGCTATGGTATACATGTGGAGCATATGCTATGGTGTGTATGTGGAAGACATGCTATGGTATACATGTGGAGCAAATGCTATGGTGTGCATGTGGAGCACATGCTATGGTGTACATGTGGAGCACATGCTATGGTGTACATGTGAAGCACATGCTATGGTGTACACGTGGAGCACATGCTATGGTGTGCATGTGGAGCACATGGTATGGTGTGCATGTGGAGCATATGCTATGATGTGTATGTGGAATACATGGTATGGTGTGCATATGGAGCACATGCTAGGTGTGCATGTGGAGCACATGGTATGGTATACATGAGGAGAACATGCTATGGTGTGTATGTGGAGCATATGGTATGGTGTGTATGTGGAGCACATGGTATGGTGTGTATGTGGAGCACATGCTATGGTGTACATGTGGAGCACATGGTACAGTATGCATGTGGAGCACATGCTATGGTGTACATGTGGAGCACATGGTACAGTATGCATGTGGAGCACATGCTATGGTGTACATGAGGAGCACATGCTATGGTATGTATGTGGAGCACATGCTATGGTGTGTATGTGGAGCACATGGTATGGTGTGTATGTGGAGCACATGCTATGGTGTACATGTGGAGCATATGCTATAGTGTGTATATGGAGCACATGCTATGGTATGCATGTGGAGCACATGCTATGGTGTACATGTGGAGCACATGGTATGGTGTGCATGTGGAGCATAAGCTATGATGTGTATGTGGAGCACATGCTGTGGTGTGCATGTGGAGCGCATACCATGGTGTGCATGCGGAGTGCATGCCATGGTGTACATGTGGAGTGCATGCTATGGTGTGCATGTGGAGCGCATATGGTGTGCATGTAGAGCACATGCTATGGTGAGTATATGGAGCATATGCTATGGTATACATGTGGAGCACATGCTATGGTGTGCATGTGGAGTGCATGCTATGGTGTGCATGTGGAGCACATGCTGTGGTGTGCACGTGGAGCGCATGCTATGGTGTGCATGTGAAGCTATGGTGTGCATGTGGAGTGCCTGCTATGGTGTACATGTGGAGCACATGCTATGGTGTGTATGTGGAGCACATGCTATGGTGTGCATGTGGAGTGCCTGCTATGGTGTGCATGTGGAGTGCCTGCTATGGTGTGCATGTGGAGAACATGCTATGGTATGCATGTGGAGCACATGCTATGGTGTGCATGTGGAGTGCATGCTATGGTATGCATGTGGAGAACATACTATGGTGTACATGTAGAGCACATGCTATGGTGTTTATGTGGAGGTCAGAGGACACCTTTTCTCTTTCCACCGTCCTGGGATCACACTCAGGCTGTTAGGGTTGGTGACAAGCACCTCAACCCACTGACATGTTTTGCTGGGCCCTGTAATTTCATAATCTCGCTGGAATATATTGAAACAATAAGGGGAAAAATCGCAAGCATTTTGTATAGATATCCTTCCAGTCCTTCCTAACATGTACATATACAGCCATAGTTCTCATTCTATAGATACTTTTAAAAAGTGAAAGTAAGTGTTGTATAAATTATTTTATCTCTTTTTTCTGATTAATAAGCTCTCAGTAACTCTTAGAAGACATTCTTTTGGTAAGCCTTGGTATTTTGTGAAGAATTGAGCCATAATTTATTTTAGCTGTATCCATAGGGTAGAATTTACCACTGCTATGACAATAACAATACAGGGATGAAGAGATGACTCAGCACTTCAAGAGCAGTTGCTGCTCTTCTGGAGGCCTAAATTTGGCACCCAGCACCCACTTGTGACTCCAGCTCCAGGACATCCAACCCTCTCTTTCCTGTGCACATACTGCCCCCCCAACAGAATTAAAAATAAATCTTTTAAAAGGAAAATACATATTTCTGTGGTACATTATTTCCACAGTGGAGTGGACTGATCCATTCAGAACTGCTGAGTCAGAAGCAGGCCATTGATCCTCCACTGCATTGATCCTAAGACACAACTCGTTTTCATATTTTGTTGCTACTCGTCTCCATTTACACTCCTTGAACTTATATAATTTTAACAGCATTGCATTTCCTTCTCAAGGGCTCTGGTTTGTATGAAGAATGACGACTGCTCTGGAACTCCACTTTCCATAGCATGTGGCTATCAGACTTTAGATGGAACTGGGCCCTCTGGACCCTCCAAGGGGATCAGAGACACCTGCCAGGTATTGAGAAGTAGAGCCTGGGATGAGAAGGCACCCAACTGGGCAAATGCTAATAAGAAGGTGGTCAGGGTCAGGCCCAGCAGGATGTCCCCCGAGAGAAAGTCCTGGGTGTGGTTGGACACCTAGGGACAAGGCACACAGTGGGAATGGCCATGTCAGAGAGGGGCAACAGGTGTGGACATGGAGCCACATGTGTGTGATACTCAATGCAGACCTGATCAGACTTTACAACTTTTCTGATTGGAACACTCAGTGATGAACTGGCCAGCCTAGAAGGCCAAGTAGTCAGACTGGGCAGATTAAGAGAGGACTCAGTCAGCAAGTGCAGACCTGTGTTGCGGCTGGCTTGTCCTGGTGAACCTCGTGTTTGTGAACCCTTAAAAAGGCAGAGAATTCCCCAGCATGTTTTGTAGGAGGCCCCATTTCCCTGGATGGGCAACTCCAGTGGCCCCCGGAAGCAATGTTTAATTCTTGGCTGAATCTTATCAAAGCAGGATGAGGGGGGCAGTTCTCATTAGCCCACTGGCCTTTTCTTTGATTTTCTGAAGTTTCTATCACACCTCTGACAACTCATCTCTCTTAAACTCATTGGACACCTGCCACTGTCCCCCGAGCTGGCAGGTACTAAGCTGGAGTGAGATACTTGAACACTGATACTTTGGTTAAATAAAAAGGTAAAAGCACAGATTGCATCCATAGCACTGACAGATGAGTCGCTGAGACTTGTGGAGAACTAGTGAGATACACTACCTCACCATTGGCATTTGGGCAGTGTTTACATCATGGAAACATCTCTTATTTTTCTTTTTGCTGTGACAGAATACCTAACAAAAGTTAACTTAAGGAAGGTGGGGTTTGTTGTGGCTCTCACTTCAAGTGTGTATACAGTCCATCAAGGCACAGAAGGCTTGGTGGCAGGGCTTCCTGACTGTGAACACAATGCGACCAGCTGCCTCACCTCACTCCTGCTACCATGCCTTCCCTGCTGCAATGGACTGAACCCTCAAACTGCAAGCGAAATAACCCCTTCCTTCCTCCAGTTGCTCCTGTCAGATATTTTGTCACAGCAATGAGAAGAGTAACCAGTCCAGCTCCCCTCCCGGCCAGCACATGTATGAAGCTTTGAAATGGGAAGTCTGATTTTGCCACTGGTCAGCTTCATGACCAGGAAGACATCTTGAACTTCACATCTGTTTCTGCCCCCTTGAGGCCATGATGGTGGCACTAAGGCCCATGCAGCTTCTGTAGTATCTATTCTCCTTTTCCTCCTACCAGTTGGACACTGACCTTGTTTGGAAAATGGGTGGTTCCAGATAAGATGCTGCTTTTCCCAGGCTCCTTTGTGTCCAGAAGCACGTGATCATCTCTTTCAATTGTGTGACCAGAATTCTGCTGTTGTGTCTTCCAAGAAAGCAATTGCTTTTCTTATAAATAGAGACTGAGACTGGGGAGACAGCTTAAGGGGAAGAACAGTTGCCTGGCTTGTGAAAGACAGTAAATTTGATCCCCAATATAAAAGGAGAAAAGAACCAATACTCTTGTAAATGGGGACTGACTCAAGGGCACATGCCTTTTGTCCTTTATACCTGGGTAATGCTTGCTATCCCTGGGGAGAACACCCATTGTTCCAGGAGGACTACCTGCTCAGGTAGTACAGAGCCTTGTCTTTCCTATGGTGAAGCAGCCAGACCAGGTCTGGGCCAGAGATCTGGACTCAGTCACATGGGAAAAATAAAACCCTCATTTGATTAAACTATTCCTCCTGGGTTTCTAAGTTGAGGGTAAGTCCAACTATGACAGTGTGGCTAGGAGAACAGAGTGAGAATTATAGAAATCACCTACTCACAGTCAAGGGGCCAGCTGCAGAGGGATGCGCTGGTTCATCCCTAGAGATTTCTGGGTAGGTGACATAGATTTTGCTGGAGCCCAAGGGCACCCACAGCTCACAGTGCATCTACATGAAGAAATCCCGACCTCTTAGTCCCAGCTTTCCCTCTCCTTGCTTTTATGGGTGGCTTTGGTCCTGTGTAGAGACAACTTGAGAATTCAGCAAAAACAATAGGGGTTAATGAGAGGTAGAATTGGAAAGGCATATTAGGGGCTGGAGAGATGGCTCAGCGGTTAAGAGCACTGACTGGGGTTAATGAGAGGTAGAATTGGAAAGGCATGTAAGGGGCTGGAGAGATGGCTCAGCGGTTAAGAGCACTGACTGTGGGTTCGATTCCCAGCACCCACAGGGTGGGTAAGAACCACCTTAGGCTGGGCATGGTGGCACACGCCTTTAATCCCAGCACTTGGGAGGCAGAGGCAGGCAGATCTCTGTGAGTTCATGGCCAGCCCTGCTTAAAAAAAAAATAAAAAAAAAAAAAAAAAAAAAAAGTAAAAGTGTATGTTAATGAAGGAAGAGACATTGGTGAGTTGGAGTGGTGAGGTGGTGAGGTGGTGGGGTGGTGGGGTGGTGGGGTGGGCATCACATGAGCAGAAGTGCCATCAGCAAGGAATGTGTGCACACACCTTGGAACGTTCTGTCCCTGGGTTTGCAAGAGTGCCACTGTGACAGCTGAATTGCAAGCCAGGCTCACTTCTGGCTAGAGGCCATTGTCCTCTGCTGGTAATAGAATACCTTCCCTCTGTGATGTTTGTTACTTTGCCCAGAAGGCAGAGGGACAGGGGATAGAGTGAGGGGAATTTCACTTATGAGAGGTAGAATCAATCACCATGACCACCTGCTGCATGCCTTGCAAGCCAGCCACACTGAACATGGCAGCCATTGTTGTTAAAGTTGTAAACTGATAAAAATATATATGACGGAGGGAGTGGGTGATTAGCTGAACCCTGAAAGTGCATGAAGTGCTCCTACTTGACTTGGTCTGGAGAGCTACTTGTAACCAATTTGTGAATTATTTCATTGATTTTTAGTCACTATTTGGGTTAGCATATGTTGCAGAGATTTCTTCCCAGGAGATACCACCCGGAGGTACCATCTGTACATGGCCCCACCTCTACCTGGTTACCAGGCAAATCAGGAGCAGATTCTCCAATCTTAGTTTCGGGGAGGAACTAGAGAGTTTATTCAGGCTTGCCTACAAAGTGATGGGTGCAATATCACTTGCTAGCTGAGCAGTGATTCTCTTTTCCTTCATGGCTGCCCAGAGTCCTGGCATGAGCTTGGTTGCCTCCGCCCATGATGGCAAAATGGCGAGCAAGCACCAGCCCTGCCGTAGCGGGCTTTTATATGGTGCTGGTGCCGGCCGCTCCCCAGAGTTCCCAGCATGTGCTCACAGGGAGCATCGAGCCCACTGGCTTTGTCCTTAGCCCCTCCCTCTAAGTAAACTAGACTCCATCTTTGTTGTTTGCAGCTTGTCTGATGATAAGTCCACTTCAAAAGAAGGTAATATTTTATCCCACACTCCACCCCTCCTTCTTCTGACCTTATAATCTGTACACAAGAAGCTCTTCTGTTGGGGGCTGAGAGAGAGATAGGATGATCTATGTCCCCTCTGAGGTGGGACATCAAAGTCCAATGGACTGCTGGCTCATTTTAGGGATTTCCTTTTATCCTACTAATAAAATACAAACAGCAAGAACAAACATTAACCATTATAACAAGTCACACTACTGACACAAACACGAATGCTTGGATGGTACTTTCCTAGGGCCATTACAGCCATCTTACAAAACAATTGTAATGGCTCCTCCACTGGGACCTATAGCTTCCCCCACTACTGGGGTTGGCCTGGCTTATAGTACCAGATGTGTGTTCCCCCTTAGGAGCAGACCTTAGGTCCAACTGGAAGTTTGCCAGTTGCACAAACACTAGGCGGGCCACTATTACACCAGCAGACACATCTCAATAAGCATGTTTGTAGTGCAGCACTGTGGGGTTCATCATTAAGCAAAATTGTGAGAGACAGTTCTTCAGCCATCTGCATAGCCCTTCTGGCACTATGAAGGCCACCCATCCTGTGACAGAGTTTCCAGCTTAGTCCTAGTTTGATTTCTCCCTGTCCCATGCTCACATCATGTGGAATCTTCAGCAATAGGGTCTTACCATCTGCTTCTGGTGTGAAACCAACATTAGAGGCAATAACCTTTATTGTTTGGGGGACCTCCAGGGCCTCCTTCTCCAACAGTTCATAAGGGGACAGCCCACCCCTGGTACTGAAATTTTCATTTACCAATACATCTTATCCAACCATAAAACTCTCAAGGATTCTATAGTTAGACCTGGCCCTGGTACTCTCTTAATGAATTTACTCTTTGTCTTTGTTTCTTCAGGTGTATTGGATTATCTCTCCAACAGGTCTCACATCTGTAAAACACTCAGACATTAACATTAGATATTAAATCAAATGTAAACCAGGTCTAACATAGCATGGGAATATTTTATCTATTTGTACCAATTGTTGTCTCAAAAGATCCATATTGGGTACACTAGCACAATTAAGAGGCATTAATTCAGCTAGCTCTTCAGTGTCTGTAGACATTTTCTCCAATCTAGTTGCTATCTTGGGGTTTTTACCTGCAACCTTTCTGTACCTTTTCAGCTTCGACAGATTCATTGGGCCTGGCTCAAGCTGCTTAGGGCACAGGGCCAAGGAGAGATATGTCTCCTTTTGCCCTGCTATTTTAGGCGGTTTGCTGGATCAGGCCGGCCCTGGGCCTGACTCCTGGCCATAGTTAAGACACCATCTGGCTGCTGGGGAGGCCCCAGCTGGGCAAACTGACCCTAGTCCCAGCAAAACTTTTCTCAGTAGAGAAAGGTACTCTATTTAACCTGGGACGGGGGGGGGGTGTCATGATCCACCCCCTGGACAGTGTTTATCATTTGTATGCCTTTTTTTTTTTAATTTTTATTTATTTCGGTATGTGTATGAATGTACTGTCTGCATGCAGGTGTGTGCACCCATGTCGTGCAATGCCGCGGAGGTCAGAAGAGGGTGTCGGATTCCCCTGGAACTGGAGTTCTCCTGGAATTGGAGTTTCAGACAGTTCTCGGCCGCCATGTGGGTGCTGGGGATCGAACCCGGGTCCTCTGCAAGAGCGGTCGGCGCTCTTAACCGCTAGGCCATCTCTCCAGCCCCCATTTGTATGCCTTTTGTGAACTGTTCCCCAGGTTTTACAGCCTTCCAGAGACTTTTTATCATGTAATTTAGCTTTTTGTCAATTTTTTCTTTAAGAAAAAATTGGACTTAACATAAATCCTGCCACCTTTTAGTAACCCAGAAGTACACTTCTCTTTTCTGTCCTTTTAATGTCTCCTTTAGGCTGTTTCACTCCTCTACAGACATATTTTACATGTTGGTCTAAGTCACCTAGGTTTGACAAAGCCTCTCCTACTATATAAAGACTCTATCCCATCAAGGGATTCATCACAGCCATTAAAGTTTCATACCACTCTCTGAGATCCTTGTTCAATCAAGCTTTTTTCTTGAATCACTGGTAAACACAGCCCTATCTGGCCCAGTGAACTGGGCACTATATATTGCTTTTCTCATACCTAGCTCCCTCAGTAACTTGCCCCTATCCTATCATTTTCCACTCCCTGGTATTCATGGGAACCTGTGCTGGGGATAACCCTGTTTCTCTAATGGCTCTTATTAGCCAAGTTCCCACAAGGGACTTATTCCCCTTGTGCTATCTCAGGCTATGCAGCTTATGTCTCAAGGAGGGATGGGTACTTACAGTACTCAGGTTTTCTGCTTCTGCATCACTGAAAATAATTCCATCCACTCCCATGTCCCACAGCCCCAGAAGCCAGGTGGTGAGGGGCTCCTTCACTGCCTGCTAGAAAGTCTTTCCCAATTCCAACAACTCTAGTGTTGAGTATTCTCTGAGTGTCTTAGTTTCTCACACTGGGCCATTGCTAAGGCCACCATTAGCATGTTGAAACATGGATTTGTCTTCTTTTTGTATTAAAGGTCAAACCTGAGGGACATCTGGAACATTTCCTATGTCACTCTTCATTATTATCTGCCATTTCTCCTGGGTCTCCTAGCAGTAAAGAGTGGCACACTGACAATTCTACCTCCTTTTCTCCTTTATGCAAGTTCCTGGCAAGGTCAGAGGTCAATACTGAGGAGGCCAGCCTCTTTTTTTTTTTTTTTTCTTGCTCTAATTTCTCCTTTACATTTTTAATCTCCCTTTGGGCCCTCTCTTCTACTTGGCATATATCCTTAATAACATGGGGTAATAATATCCAGGCCACCTTGTCCATAGCTTGTTGCAAATCTTGCCCTTGGTCCTCTATTTCCAGGGCTCATAAAGTCTTCTCTAGACCCTCTGTGGTTTTTAAAAGATCCCATATTCATGTGGCAGACCTCACTGGTCAATTAAGCAAGCTACTTTGTACCACTTAGAAGCAGATGGACAGCAGGGAATTTTCCCTACTGACTCTATTGGCCTGAGTGGCTTCACTTTAATTACACAGCATCTTAAAGTCCATTGCACAATCCATACTGCTGCTGTCACACTCTCGAAAACTATGCAGACAATCCACCATACCAGGATTCCCTCTGCATTTTCCACGATCCCAGTCTCTTCTTCCATAAAGGATAGAATTCTGTCACTTTTCCTGAACACTTGCGTTTTCCTAATCCTGCCTAGGTTACACCAATTTGTTGCAGAGATTTCCTGGAAGATACCACCCAGGAGATATGTGTTCCCACCTCAACCTGGTTACCAGGCAAATCAAGGAAAAGATTCTCTAATCAGTTTTTTTTGGGGGGGGAGGACACTAGAGAATTTATTCGGGCTTGCCTACAAAGTGATAGGTAGAAGATATCATTTACTAGCTGAGCAGTGGCTCTCTTTTCCCTCATGGCCACCCAGAGTCCTGGCATGAACTTGGTGGCCTCTACCCATGATGGCAAAATGGTGAGCAAGCGCCAACCTCACCATAGCTGGCTTTTATATGCCCCTGGCTCCTCCAGCATGACATCAGTGGCTTCCCAGAGTTTCCAGAGCATTCTCACGTCCTCACAGTGCCTGGTGCCTAAGTGCTCAGCTTTGTCCCTCTAAATAAACTAGACTCCATCTTTGTAGTTCCCAGCTTGTCTGATGATAAGTCCACTTCAAAAGAAGGTGTATTTTATTCCACAGTATACAGCCCCCCACCCTGCACATGTTTTCTTACCTTATGTTCTATTACCTTTCTTCCCTCATCCCTTAAGAGCTCTTCCTTCCCTCTCAGGATCTCCTTTCTAGATTCATGGCTACACCACACACACACACACACACACACACTCGTCATGTGTACACACATATGCAGACTGTGCTGAATAGCTTTAGTGTCAACTTGACACACCTGGGTTGAGGGAGCCTCAACTGAGGAATTGGCTCCATTGGATTGGCCTGTGGCCACATCTGTGGAGCATTGTCTTAATGGTCGAGCAGTGTGGAAGGGCCCAGCCCACAATGAGTGGTGCCACCCTGGGCAAGTGGTTGTGTATGGTATAAGAAGGCAGGCTGGGCATGAGCCAGAGGAGCAAGCCAGTGAACAGTATTCCTCCATGGCCTGTGCTTCAGCTCCTGCCTTCAGGTTCCTGCCCTGAGTTCCTGCCTTGGGCTCCCTGAGTGAGAACTGTGACCCAGGAGATGTAAGCTTAATAAACCCTTTCCTCCCCAAGTTGGTGTCTGTCAGAGTGTTTTGTCACAGCAATGGAAGACAAACTAGGACACAGACACACATATATAATTTTAAATCTGAATAAATCTGAGCAATTACTTTTAGTTTAAAATAGAAAATTAATGAAAAAGTAGTTTCTTGAAACCTGTTCAAATGGAATGTTACTCAGAATCTTTAAAAAATGTCATTTGAGGGAGTGCCAGTACAGTCACCTGAAGTGGCCTAGGATGGTGTGAGGAGAATGGACGACCACAGCTGCCACTTATCGCAGGCTCGGCACTGTTTAAGCACTCCAACAGTTGACTCACTTAAGCCTCACAGCTTATGAACAATTATTGTTCATATTGTACAGATGAAGAACCCAGCTCATACATTTTAAAATATAATCCTTAATGGGAAGCTCATAATAACAGAGCTGAGACGCCTTTGGCCCGGCTGACAAATGTTTTCAGTGTCTCTGTTTGCTTTTCATTTATTTTCTTCCCTCTAACCTAGAGGCTATTTTTTCTGTTTTAATTTAACTCACAAGGAGCATTAGAGGAAGAAAATAACTCCTTGGCCATAGAGAAGATGATGTAGGAAGCAGGGAAGACTTTCCCAGCTCTTTGGGAATTTATTGTCATGGATATTTAATTTAGGATTAATAAGTGTTTTAACCAAGCCATTTAAGAATGCGCCAAACCAGCAAGGAAGAGGAGAAATGAATTTGTGGGCTGAAATTTAGGGAATAAAGCTTTTCTCATTAGCAAACAGCTTTCTTTTTGTAATGTAAATAAATCTAATGAGGGCCAATTATATGTTTTATTAAATTTTACAACACCAGTATTACCGATCCCTCCCTGCGCTGAGCTTTCCCTGCCCTGTCAATATTGAGTGTTTGTTCTAATTGCTTGAGCTTTCTCCAGGAGAAGTCACGCCATTTCCTCCAGTTATTATTTCCTACTAGCCTTCCGTGGGGGTGCTGTCTTACAAAGGATCACCTAGAAAGTCCAGCCCCAGACCAGATCCTACCAGCATTACCACGCCTTGAACCAAGCACCTGAGTCACTTATAGCTGGGCAGGGGGCCCAGGAAAGGCCAAGGTAGGAGTGGTAGGGGCTGTGTCTCTTTACGGCTCTGCCAGCAGTTCTGTGCCAAGCACAGCACAGTCATGGGACAGTCCTGTACATCCCCGCTGGCCAGAAGCACTGCCTGCTGGGTAGAATGCATGGTGGTCCTGGAGGAGGGTCACCAGGGTTGCATGGCTGCTCCCATCCAAAGCCTCTCTCCTTGGGTAATGGGGGGGGGGGGCTGTTTCAGGTAATTGGCAGTGACATAACAGCCAAATCCTTTTGCCTTTTTCTTCCAGAAGATCTAGATAATTCTCACTGGCCCCTTCCTGTTGGCAATGGCTGCTCCCTGCTTTGGTCAAATCCAATACCTACTCTGGAAGCTTCTGCCAAACACCAACTTTGCTGTGGGAAACAGTGACTTTCATTTTGCCAACTCAGGCATTATTCAGAGGTTTGTGAAAATCACTTTCTCATGATGTTATTAGCTTGATTTTCACTTGGAAGGGAAGAAGGGGTTTAAAATTTCCACTCTGCTTGGCTCTATGCCAAACAGACAAAGCTGAAGATGGACCTAGGTGGGGCACTGTGTAGCCCTTCACCTTAGCTGCCTTGTGAAACGACTATTTCCTTCCCCAGATATAAGATGGACCATTTTCTGGATTCACAGAGCTGTGGGGTCCATTAACATTCATTAGAGAGGGGTCACAACCCACATTCAAGAATCGAGACACCTTGCTCATCAGCTGTCCGTGGCTTTGGGGCATCAGGAATCACACTCTCTTTCTTGGGGTATTCTCATCATTATGATATTCTTTTGGTGCATTCTGATCTTAGCTAAACAAAATACATTGGGGGCTGAGGCGATGGCTCAGTCAGTAAAGTGCTTGCCTTGCAAGCATGAGGACCTGGGTTCGATCCTCAGAACTAATATAAAAAATCCAAGTATGGTAGAGTGCACTTGTGATCCCAGAACCAGGAAAGCAGAGGCAGGTGGATCCCTGGGGCTCCCTGGTCAGCCAGCTTAGCCAAATTGGAGAGGTCCAGGTCAGTGAGAAACCCTGAGGTAGACAGTGTCCTGCTGAATAATACTCAAGGCTGACCTGCCATGTACCACACACACACATACATGCATACACCAAAGAATAGAAGGAGGAACAGGAAGAGGAGGAGGAAGAGGAAGAGGAGGAGGAGGAGGAAGAGGAGGAAGAGGAGGAGGAGGAGGAAGAGGAGGAGGAGGAGGAGGAAGAAGAGGGGGAGGAGGAGGAAGAGGAAGAGGAGGAAGAGGAAAAAGAAGAGGAGGAAGAGGAAGAGGAAGAGGAGGAAGAGGAGGGGAGGAGGAGGAGGAGGAAGAGGAGGAGGAGGAAGAGAAGGAGGAGGAAGAGGAGGAGGAAGAAGAGGAAGAGGAGGAGGAANGGAGGAGGAGGAAGAGAAGGAGGAAGAGGAAGAGGAGGAGGAAGAGGAAGAGGAGGAGGAAGAAGAGGAAGAGGAGGAGGAAGAGGAAGAGAAGGAGGAAGAGGAAGAGGAGGAGGAAGAAGAGGAGGGGGAGGAGGAAGAGAGGGGGAGGAAGAGGAGGAGAAAGAGGAGGGGGAGGAAGAGGAAGAGGAGGAGGAAGAGGAGGAGGAGGAGGAAGCAGCTAGGCATAATGGCTCACATTGCAAGTCCCAGCACTTAGGAATGCCAAGGCAATATTGCCTGATCAGAGCCAGCTAGGGCTACATAACAAAAGCCAGTCTTGAGAAACACACACAAACATGCAGACACATGCACACACAAACACACAAGGGAGGAAAGAGAAGGAGTGGAGTGGGAAGGAGAAAGGGTTGGGGAGAGGGAGAGGGGAAAGGAGGGAGAGAGATCTGCTAGAATTGCTAATCCGTTGTTTTATTGTGGATTTTTCTGTTTATTTCTCTTATAGTGAAATAAATTGCTTTTTGCTGTATAAGCTAAAACAGTAATTTTTTTAAAAAGCAAAACCAAGAGCAACAGCACCAAGCAAAGCCTGACAATGTCATAAAGGTGGCCGAAAGGGCCACACTGTCCTTGGCCCTGCCACACACTGTCTTAGCTCAGTGGAAGCCACTCCGCATCCCTGGGAGGAGAGCTGGACTCGGGCCCTCCTCCATGATTTGGCGTCTCCTGTGCTGCACTGAGAAGGCACTGGGCAGAATGCTGGGGTTCTGAGCACCGGTGGAGTCACCACAGAGGTGGCCCTGCTGGACTGAGGCTCTCCAGAGCCACAGGATTCATTCAGAAACAAGGTCTTCAGTGCACGTCTGTTTCTTCATAATTACTCTTAATATCATAATTTCCCACTTTTCTGTTAAAATCATTTTAATCACATGTACAGAGACACACAAGACCCAGGTCAAAATATTGTTACCATCATTGCACTTGAACAGGGCAGTGGCCAGAATGTGTGAGTTCCAGAATCAGCTCCGGGCAAGCTGTATTCAATGCCTTTAGGGCTCTGCCTCCTGTCATCCTAGGGCTGAGCTTTAAGTCTCCTAGTTATTTGTGCTTCTAGAATCTTCAACAGCTGTATAATTGCTACCCCCTTCTCTGGGCTTCCCTTACCCCAGGCTGGGTGCTCTGCACAAATGCCGGGGAGGGTCTGCTTCTCTGAGGGGAGGGTAATGTCCAGGTACGTGCTCTGGGTACCAGCCTAGAGGTTATGAAGGCTATAGAGACAACTGTGGGCAGGAAGACAGTGGGCTATGTGTCCCTACAGAAGCCTGAGTTGACCCATCAGGGACTCTGAAGCTGGAGAACATCCTAAGAGTTGCCTGACTCAAGAGGAAAAGCTAGGCTTTAGATACCATTAGTGGCCAGTGTGTGGCACATGAGTGACCTCAAATGGGCCCAGGTCCATCCCCCCATGCATCTCCTGGAGCACTTGCTGTGGGGCAGTGGGGGGCTGAAGAGTGGATGGTGTGGGAGGTAGGACTGGGACTGCACACGAGAGCTAGCTAAGGGTGCAGGAGGGAGGCGAGGAGCAGAGCCAGGTCACGCAGGCTCAAATCCTACTCAATTTTCTAAGGTTCTGGATTTGCAATGAATCTTAGCCACACTGGCAACCTGTCCAGATTGAGGCCAGTGGGAGAAACCCTGATGGCTGCAGGAGGAGCAAAGAGGGCAGAACTCTGGACCACAGCGTGTTGCTGTGAGCATGGCACCGCCAGAAACAGAATGTGACAGCTTTGACGTTTCTGAGCTGTTGGCTGTTGCCTTTCCATGTTCTCTCATATGGGGGACCTTGTAGGCTTTCTCTTTGAAGGCTGATATGTCCACAGACATAGGAAAGGCTGTTACTGACCAGCCCAGAGCAGAGAGAGGTAGATGCAGGAGGATCTCTGGTCCTCACTGGCCAGCCAGTGTAGAAAAGTTGGTGATTGTGATGGTTAATCCTGGGTGTCAACTTGACTTGACTAAGGAACAAATAAGAGAAAAAGGATCTTCGGATTGGACCACCTCAACCCGGATGGCCCACCCCAAATGTGGGCATTACCTTCCGCCAGCAGGCAGTATAAAAGGCCCTGGCAGAGGGAGCTGGACCCTTTTTTCCTGTGGCTTGCCTCTCTCTCACTGGTGAGTTTGTCTTGCTGCTGTGATCAACCCTTCGGATCCCAGTGTGTACTGAGACCGGCAGATCTCCTGGAATCCATCGGGCCTTCAGCACCAGATTGGGACTACTGAGACATCCAGCCTTGCGGACTGAGCAGTTCCCTGGATTCTCAGCCTCTCCAGTGTGGCGCGGCTACTGTTGGACTCCTTGAACTCTGTCACGTGAGCAAATCAATAAATTGTATATAGCTATATATTCGTCCTGTTGCTTCTGTTTCTTTAGAGAACCCTGACTAATACAGTGATCTCCAGGTTCGGTGAGATACTCTTTCTCAAAATGTACAGTGGAGAGTGATTGAAAGACATGTGAGACTGACATCCCAAGATTGGCCTCTGGCATGCATATACAGGTATTTTGTACACACACACACACACACACTCACACACGCACACACACAATAAGATCTGATAACTGTGTCTTCTGAGATGTTATTATAAGCTTAACATAGAGAGGCAGGAACATAGATGAATTTGAATGACAGTGCTTTTTGTGGTTATTGGAAGCAGGAAGAGAGAGAGTTTGCAGTTGATGGGGGTGTGGCAGGTTTGCTAATGCCCACACTTCCTGTAGTTACAGAAAGCAAGAGGAAAGGGAGGAAGCCTCTGCTGATTGGGTGGATGGCCTCTTCTCCAGAAGGAACCTGGATGAGGGGTGTGTATCAAGTGTTCAAAGGCAGAAGGGAGACCCAGGTAGACAAGGGTGCATTTGTGTCCTTCTACGTGTTGTGCTGCCCTGGGATCCACTGTTCTCTGCTGGTCTGTGCCTCGTGTTCCTGTCCTACTCTGTATCACCACATGTCTACAGTCTGTTTCCCAGACTCCTGGGGCATTGCGTTATACATAGGAGTCCCTGGAGACTGCTGGCTGGCCACTAAGGGTCACAATATGACCTTCCTTCTTGCCTGTGCTCCAGCCTTAGTCTCTTGAAAGCCTGGTTTCTGACCTAGGTCTTTTTGGACAGGCCTGCTCAAGTTTCAGCTTTTCTTGAGTGAAACAGGCCCTGGGTTTAGCTGATGTCACAGTCTCCTAGTATGGAAGTGTCATGTCACTGCTAACCTATAGATGCCTCAGCCTCCCCTATTTGCCTCCAGTTTCTTCATGATCAGTGCAACTCTTGGCCAGTGTTCAAACATGTAGGAGTTATTAATCCTGCATGGAAACAGGCTGTGGAGAGGGCCCACATGTGATCCCTTCAGTAACAGCCCAAGGACTCATGGCAGAAAGCAATTCCAAGTGCAATTCCCATTTATTCAAATGCAACATGTCATTTATGTAGGCAGTGTGACATCACCTCCTCTCAGCTAATCCCAGACCCTTTATATCACATGTCATTCTTGTGAAGAGGTTAAGGAAGAGACATGCAGGTGAGCAAATCAGCTCATGGTGTTGGACATGTGTCCACCTGCACATGCACAATGCACCTCAAACCCAGAGCTGTCCTCCCATAACTCCCCCTTTGTGTTTTTGCCCCTAAGAACTCAAGGAACATTTAGAAGTAGTGGTCAGTTACCTTTGCTGGGCGGAATGGCCATGAGTGCTCTGTAAAAATACTAAGACTAATCAATGCCCAAATAGAAACCAAATATGGGTAAACCAATCATCAAACATAAGCAATATTCATGTAAGCCCAAGTAGCAAGTATCTATGTCCAATTCTTTCAAATGCAGGGTCCCCTAGTCCAGTTGGAGAGGCTGACACACACAAGCATGCTGATTGAATAAAGGTCCAGTCTGTATTTGCTGTGATCTAACAAATTACCCCTCCTCTTTAGTCCTTAAAATCTGGCATGCACCCTCTTCTACTAATGATCCCTGGAGAATGGGGCAAGAGAGGGTGAGATGTAAAATGATCCATTTTTCTTTGAAGTGACACATCAGACCCTTGGGTCTGTCCAAGCTTTGCTTCTAAAGGGCGGGTGGCTCATCCAGGGGTCTCTTTTATTCTACTAATAAAACACAAATAGCAAGAAGTACAGGCAAACAAACATTGACTATCATGACAAGTTATGTTATGGGCACAGGCACAAATGTTTGGATGGTAGTCTAGGAACTGTGGCCTTTGTGCAAAGGGACTGGTAATAGCTTCCTATTGTGGTCTATAACGTCTTTAGCCACTAGAGGGTGTAAGCTTGTAGTACCAGTTGTTTGCTACCCCCGCCCACCCCCAAGAAGTGGGCCGTACATCCAATTAGAATTTGGGGGGTATACCAATATTAGGCTGCCACTATCTGCAGTCTTTGTAGGCAAGTGAGGTGTAGCTTAGGAGTTTTGCAGTAAATCTGGAGACTGTTTCCTTCCAGTGATCTGCATAGTGTTTGCTGGAATCATGAAGGTCCACTCTCCTTTTGCAATGCAAGGTCTCAACACATTATTTTTCCTTTTTATGCCAACAGCATGTCATCTTTGGCAGTAGGGTCTTACAATCCTTTTTTGTATGTACCTCAAAATTACAGGCAAATAGCATTTGTTGGGGGGGCTCTTAGACACCCCCCCAGCCAACATCTCCTTGGTAAAGGTAGCCCACAGCTGGCACTAAAAGCATTTATTTACCCATATGTCTCACCTGACCACAGAGAAAAATTTAGAGGTCGGGCATTAATCCAAAGGGACAGGCACAAATGTCCATGTTACCACATGTTCTGGATGTTTAGACAGGTCAGCTCCCCTGCTGGTGGCCCAAACCATATCTTGAATGTTTCTTGCTAAAAACCAGGTGGGGGCTCCATCTGTGGGAAGACGAAAACAAACCCTTTTCCCATAGTTAGTAGTGAATATGGGTTTGTTTTTGTTTTCATTGTCCCAACATTGTACCCTGCCATATCACCAATGGCATCTATTATGGCCTGTCAGAGGGCTCCAATGTTAATGGATTGGAGTTGTCATTTCTGATTTCAAAATTGAAAAATTGACAAAAAGTTGAGAGTAGAGAGTGCTCTGCAAACTGCATCCCAGAGGGAGGCATATCCCTCCCCCCTTTTGGGTACCATAAGCAGAACAGTCTCTCTTGTTTTTTTAGACTTCTATATCTTGATCTATAATTTTTTAAATGTTATTTATTTATTTTCTATGTGTATGAATGTACTGTCTGCATGCAGGTCTGTGCACCCATGTCGTGCAATGCCACGGAGGTCAGAAGAGGGTGTCAGATTCCCCTGGAACTGGAGTTCTCCTGGAATTGGAGTTACAGATGGTTCTCAGCTGCCATGTGGGTGCTGGGGATCGAACCCAGGTCCTCTGCAAGAGCAGTTGGTGCTCTTAACTGCTAGGCCATCTCTCCGGCCCCTTGATCTATAATATTTTTTAACTGCAGGATTGCATTACATACCCATAGACAAGAACCAACTTGTAAAGCTTGGCTAAACCCATCCAAACTGTCTCCCTACTGGAGCCTTTCTTGTGAGCCAAATTATTTTTTATGGGCAAGGGTAATGTTCACAGGTAATATTTGTACAACACAGAGAAATATGTAGAACACATATGTACATTTAATCCCAAAGTTGTCATCAGGAATCTATGAACAAATTATGTAGTAGATTAAATATAATAACAATTTTGTATCCCTAATTAGGTTAAGTGTGTTACTATTTTTATATTGAAATTATTTAGCCGATTTTATTTAATATAGGCATTTATTTTATTTTTTCTTAAATTTTAAATACCATGCTATTGTAGATAAAGCTTGGGCAAAGACTGAGAATTTTTAAATAAACCTTGACGAGATATGCATTTTGTTTTTAAACTACTTGAGCGAACCATGACCATAGAGAAAATAAACTTATCCATATAGTTTTATCCTTTACCTATCATGACAAGCCCCTTTTAGACCTTTATTATTTGTATAGTCTGTCTTATTATCTTTATATAAATACTCATTAAAATATTCCATATATGAACGATACAGTTATTTTAAACATTATTCTAAAGTACAAACTTTAAGTCTCTTAGTAAGTTTTGGAGCAGGTTATAAATGCCCAATTCTCTTTAGACTTTTAGAGATGTTTTACCTAAGTTTGGCATTATAACTGTTTGTTTACTCTAAAAGATGTTTTGCTCTAGTGTTTGAATGTCTTACATAATAAAACACATTTGAATATAGACATGAATTTAATCCTAGAATAATAAGTAATTATTTCTTTAAATTGACTTATATCCTTAAAGACTAAGAACTCTATTGTAATTTAACAGCTTTAGTTTACACAAAAACCTATTACAGGTTACTTAAAGTTTTTGACTCCAGAGTTGAAGAAGTGTAACCAGTAGGTGCAGTATATATTTCAGTAAAACATTTAATTGGTACTTAATAAAAAATACAATTTTGTAATTTACCTTTAATAAATTGATCTATCCTTTAGCTGTTTGATTATATTAAGAGGCCTGGGTCTGGAAGAGAGAGGCCTACTCCACCCCAGATCCAGTCTGCTAGTAACCCCAAAGAGCATGTGATCAAAACAATAATAATTTATACAAGACCAGTTAAAAATTGATAATATCAAAAGTATGAAGCAAATAGCTTTTATTTTTATTTTTTTTAATTTTTGGTCATTTTGAGACAGGGTCTCCCTTTAGTCCTAACTGGCCTGTAACTCACACAATATGTAGACCAGCTTGGCCTTGGAACTGCAAGAGATCCACCTGCCTCTGCCTCCGAGTGCGTGGGATTAAAGGCATGCACCACCACACCCAGCAAAATTTTTTTTCAAATTTTATTTATTTTTATGTATATTGAATGTACTGTCTGCCAAGCAGGTTTGTGCACCTGTGTTGTGCAATGCCGCGGAAAGTCAAAATAGGGCATCGGATTCCCCTGGAATGGAGTTAAGATGGTTTCTCAGCTGCCATGTGTGGGTGCTGGGGATCGAAACCTGGGTCCTCTGCAAAGACAGTTGGCGCTCTTAACCACTAGGCTATCTCTCCAGCCCAAAAGAATCATTTTAGGAAGAGGTAACTTCATTGCAGTTACTCTTGAGGAGCATGCAAGGCTGTATTACAACCACACTTTTTTGTAGACAGGTCTCCCCATAGCCCCAGCTGGCTGGAATTCACTCTGTAGACCAGGCTGGCCTTGAACTCACAGAGATCTGCCTGCCTCTGCCTCCTGAGTGCTGGGAATCAAAAGCATGAAGCCACCTCGCCAGGCACAAAATAGCTTCTTTTTTTTTTTGTCTTTTTGGACAGGGTCTCCCTTTAGTCCCAGCTGGCCTGGAGCTCATCTGTAGACCTTACAAACTGGATTTATCCACAGTTTATAGTTGACTCTGTAATAGACAGAGTAACCTATAAAGTCACAAGAGTTAAAATATAAACACACATCTATACACACATGCACACGGTTTTCAGGCTGACCTGTAGGGAGGAAATTACATTATTGCTTAATTCTCAAAGAGAAACACAAAACTGTTTTCAAAGATCTCCATTTAAATTGGACAAGAATTTAGTTTATATTGTTAATGAGTATTTTTACTGGGTAAGAGCTACTTCACTTGAGCCAGAGTTTTTCTGCAGTTGCTGTCTTGGAATTCCATAGGCAGACCAGGCTCCCTCAACTCTCACAGAAATCTGCCTGCCAATCCCTGACCTCTGATAGCATGCTGATTAAAAGCCTGTGTTACCAAGTTAGACTTAAAAGTGCAGTTAGTTCAAAGAGTACTTAAACATGAGGTTTAAGATGAAATATTTGTTCTCGTGTTTGTTCTAGTCCAGCAAGTGTGTTGGAAAGCCATGTCAGGTACACAGCTCAGTGGCCGGTGTACACACATCAGCACAGGTAGAGGGTGCTGGATCACAGGTAACATGCAGTCAGGAAGTGTGTAAGTTAAAACCTTTCCTTTTCCTAGGGGTTCCCCCAACAACAGGTTCAAACACATTAAGGTTAACTCCTGAATAAAGACTTTAAGGTGAGCAAATTTAAAGACAGAATAAATTTTGATGCCTAGGACTTTTTAACTGAGCGTGCATTATGTTTACTTAAAAGATGTTTGGGTACTCAGGTTTATAAACAAAGATATTATATTTTGATTAGGCATGCCCGTAGATGGAATTTAAACCCAATATGTTTTATCACAGAATAATGGCCATAATTTAAAGTAACACATAAGACAATAAATTATGTGAGCTCTCTTGTGCATGGAAGTTATAGTAAATTTTAATACCTGGGAATATGTATGACATGAAAAGGAAATCTTTTAAAGATATGAATTAAAATTTTAAAGGATAGAGAAACTGAAAACATTATGTAAAATATACTATATAAAGGGTGTTAAAATCTAAAATAATCCCTTAAAAATGGTCAAATATTACCTGAACAGAGTTGAAATCCAAAGACAATTACCTATGAGGTCCCTAAGAAGCTAAATTGTAACCCAGAAACAGGTTGAAAAAACAATGATGAAACCTTCCAAAGTGAAAACCAAAACAAACTGTAAAAAGGTTAGTACATGGATTAAATTGCTATTGTTAGTTTGTGTTAAATTACCTTAGAAATAATAAATGTTTACATACCATTTTTTAACTTTTAGCTTAAGAGAAAAAATCATCTCTTTTAAAATTTGGCTTCTTGTTCCTGCAACATAGGCTGTAAAAAGCCCTTAATTTGCATTTAAAAGAAAGCCTAGGCCTCAGCCTTCCAGAGTTCTCCTGCTCCTTAATTTGCATCCTTAAAGGGCCAGAAAGCCATGGCTCTAGGGCGTAGCTGAATTCAGTGCTTCTGTGTCATAAAGCAGAAAGTTTATAACCTGTAGAAAGAAGTCTTTAACTGGCAGTTTCACTCTCACAAGAACATCCTAATAGACTGAGGGCTGCTGGCATATGGCTTTCCCTGGAGCTGTGATTCCATGGCCAACACACAGCCAGACAACCAGCTATGGGATTTTATAGCTAAATACCCAGATGGGGAATTGATCACCTTTTAAGGCCTAACAGCTAGAAAACATGCTTCTGTCTGAGAACAGGAAAAAGCTTTTGTCCAAACAATAATACAGTTTTCAGGTTCAAGCCTCTTTGGAAATTAAGAGGAACTGCAATGGAGGAAATTTTTTCTTTTGAAATTTGGAAGAGTCCAAATTTGTATCCAAAAGAGGAAGAGGGTGGAAACCTGGTCAAACCCAGGGAGGAATTAGCATCACAAAAGAGCCTGGGATTGAACAGCCAGGGTGGCCAAACTGGTTTTGTGCAAGACTGCAAGGCAGGCCTGAGGGTTTTTTCTTAAAATTTTTTTTTGGTCAGAGGAGGGAGGGAGGTGGCTCAGGTCACCAACATGGTAAAAATGGGGTCTAGGTGGGTGAAAACATGGGGGCTCAAGTGAACAAGCGGGTCAGGGCTCACTAGAGAAAAGGAGCGGAACAGGTCTTGAGTGAATGAATTCCCTTAAATTTACATTAGAAAAAGGAAGTTGGGGCCTAGTCATAGAATCCAGGTTCTGGCTGGCTAAGAATTGTCCCAGGTGTATCCCAATCCTTGGTATACCTAGAGCAACACTCTCTGGCCCAATGAAATCCCCTCTGGCATGTAGGACAAGGTGTGGGGGCCATTTGGCATTCGCAGGTGGAATTGGAGCCACAGAAGAATAGAAAGCTTATAGATGACCCGTCTGGCCACACTTCCAGCATTTGGGACCACCTCCTGGGGAACAGGGCAGAAAGTGAGGGCAAGCACCTGTACCAATACTGCTGCGTCAGAGGCTATTGCGTCCTCAGGGATGTGGGGACCACTTCCCTGGGGCTGCATATGCTGGGAAATGTGTAGTTACGAAGAGGAAAAGAAGACATGTAGCAGAGAACCAGATGGCACCTTGAGCGACAGCGCCTAAAATTGCTGTCTGAAGAAAGGGCTGCCTAGAAAGTAATTTCCCCATTTTTCCAGGGGTTTCAAGACACACAGACCACTTCAGTTGGCCACATGTTAGTCACACCATATTGGTGAGTTGATTTGAGTTATGTGGTAAACGGTCGTGGAAGACAGTGGAACACACAGGACAACCATGTCACTTCAGAAAGAGAGACTTCATGCTTAGATGAGCAATTCCAAGTGCAATTCCCATTGTTCAAACTGCACATGTCATTATATATAAGCAACCAAACCCCAGACCCCTTACATGACACCGCATTCCTGTGAGGCATGTTAAGGAAAGGACTACGGGTGAGCAAATCAGCTCATGGCGGCAGGCATGTGCCCGCCCACACATGTGGAACACCGCTCTAACCGAGGACTGCCCTCCCACACAAACCCCTCTGATTCAAGGACCAAGTAGCTTGTTTGCCAGCTGTGTACTGAGAGCCCTGGGGACCCTCAGGAACCTGTCACTCAGTTTCCACGATGAAGAAAGATGGTGGTGTGTGTGGTCTTTTGAAAAAACCTCTTGTTCTCAGAGCCCTTCTGGCTCTATATGTTTGAAGACTGGATTTGGTAGCAAGCTAGACTCAGGTAGGAGCTGAGCCGGCAGCCAGAGCAAGACCCAGTAGGAGCAGAGGCTCCTGAATTTAATGAGCGAGAGAGAGAGAGAAGAGAGAGAGTAGAGGATGACAGAGAGAGAGAGAGAGAGAAGAGAGAGAGAACTCAAGCTCCAGAAGGCTTATTCTGAGCTGATGACAGGTGGCAAGGACACCAAGACAGAGGCCAGGAGCACCCATGGGTCAGTCTGAGGGGAATGGACACCATCCCCTCCACTTTGCCCTCACCATCTGGACACAATGAATCCCTTGGTGTATCTGGCAGCCTCTTGAGAAGAGGGAAGGGGCAGTGAAACCCAAGGAGACTGTGCAGATCCAGAGGCTCGGGGACAGCCCTGTCTCCTGCTTCCTACCAGATAAAGACCCAAAAGGAAAATGGATGCATATGAGATGAAGATGCCCTTACCTTTCCAGAGCAATGTGGTTGCAAACTGTGACCAATAACAAAGTGCTCACATGCCTCCACTTCTGTGTCACCTTCAGCCATCCCTCCACGTCCTTTCCACATGGCTTGAAGCCATTGGACATTGGACATTGAGCAAGCCACTTCTGTGAGTCTCTGTATTCTTATCTGGGAAGTGAGGGTAATAGAAAGCTTTTAATTATTTTTCTTTCCTAGGACAAAAAATACCTACCAAAGCAGCTTAGGAAGGAAGGGTTTATTTTGGCTCACAGCTTGGAGGGTACAATCCATCACAGTGGGGAAGACCTGGGGCAGGAGTGCTAGGTGACTGGTCACATTGTGTCCACCAGTCAGGAAGCAGAGAAGATGAAAGCTGTTGCTCAGCTCATTTTCTCCTTCCTTCCCTCCTCAATGAAAATCTCTCTGGAAAGTTCCTCTCAGACACAATCAGAGGTTAGTCTCCTAGGTCAGTCTAGATCCTATCAAGTCAACAATCAATATCAACCATCTCAGAGAGTATCTGTGTTATCTAAGTATCCTTGGTATTCCCAGAGGACCAAGGTTACCCAGCAAACAGAAGCAAATGATCCAATAGTTTTTACTTACAAAGTGTGTTCCTGCTCAGATGTTTCTGCCTGCCCACTAATATTGACCAATGCCAAGGAGAATTATGGTATTTGCAAAGAGACAGGATTTCATGAGGATTGTTAAGTTGGTCAATTGAGTCATACCCAAAGTTAAGAAAAACTAAAAACCCTGTAGAGTTCGGCAGTTGGAGAATGAAAAACAATGATGGCGATTTCTAGGGGAAAGGTATTTCATGATTCATCTGAGGTTCGGAAAGCAAGCCATCATTCGTTCATCTGTTGTCCACTTACAAATATATAATGCCCCAATTCTGGCCCTTAACAGCAGAAACACAGCCAGGAAGACTTGCATTGAAGATTCAGTGATTCAGTGTTGTGAAACACATGACAAACCCATCTTCCTAATTTTCGGTTTCATTTCCAAGCTTAAAAATGTCTCATTCAAAGATTCCCTCCAACTTGAAATGCCATGTTGATCTTTATTTTAGATGGACTTGTTTTCAGAGGCTATTTCTACCGAAGTTACCTGCTTCATTCTTCCCAACTTGCAGAACACTTGGAGAATGAGAGGAGATTACATACCTGTCAACACTTCATATTTTCTCACCAGTGTGACAGGGAAATGTGGCTGTCCTTGGGGATTTGCTTCTGCAGTTTGTCTTGGCTTGTTGAAGAAATGGGGTCTCTTCTTGCTTTACTGTTTCAGGAGCACAGATCCCCCGAGTTACACATGATATGAGTATTGTTGCTGTGCCTGAGTCATCAGTTCACTTCATTTCTTTCCTTTTTATTGGTGATTCCCTTTTCTGTTCTCTCCCTCTAAGCACCTACTCCCATGTTTCTGATAAAAACCCATGAACAATGGCCTGTCAAATCCCTTGGTGGCTTAGAGGTACCTGCTCCAAAGCTCATGACCTGAGTTGATTCTCAAGACCCACATGGTGAACAGAGAAGATTGACTCCCTCCAGTTGACCTCTGATTTGCACATGTGTCCAGTGGCCTGTGCCATGCCCCACCCCAGTCATACAGTGTAATGCACACACATAAAATAAATAAATAAAATGTAGTAAATATTGTTTTACCCCATGAGGTAGTTGTTTCTTTTTTCTTTCTTTTTTGAGGAGGGTCTCCCTGTAGCCCCAGCTGTCTGGAACTCGTTCTTAGACCAGGCTGGCCTTGAACTCACAACAAGTATGTTTCATATGGAATGCATTGCACATCCAGGATCAGTAGGAGAGCTGGCTTTAGGTCCTGTCTGTGCTCAGCACTGCCCTCTGGTGGTGCATCAGCTTGTGAGATAGCCAGTGTGCTGCGATGCTACAGCGTGTGCCACGGGGCACACCCACACTCTCCACGTTCTTGAATCAGAGCCCCCAATCACCTTCCTCAATCTATTATCAAAGTGACACAGTTATGAACATGCCTAACCATACCTCCTACAGATGACATGTGCAGGTCTCTGGGACATGTATCCAGGAGAGGGTCCTATCAGATGGGCTTCCTGAACTCCTAACTGCCTTGCTTCACCATCTCATCATCACAGCCCCAAATCTCTCACCTCTCTCAGCCTCACCAGCCAGTACAATCCATTATTTTTCTCTTTTTCTGTTCAGTCTATTGTCCTAACTATATTACTTGGTTATTAGTGTGTTTGCACACCTTATCTGTCCACTGACAGCCTCCCCTCCCCCCTTTGCA
The DNA here is from genome assembly GCA_009823505.1 of Rhizomys pruinosus. Lineage (NCBI taxonomy): Eukaryota > Metazoa > Chordata > Mammalia > Rodentia > Spalacidae > Rhizomys > Rhizomys pruinosus. The sequence continues at coordinate 4,954,478 of VZQC01006589.1, forward strand.
TATTCTCTGCTGGATCCCCAGTTTTCTCTTGTTAATTTCCAACCAGGGTTTTTTTGAAAAATATAATAAAATTTTTAAAAAGTTTGAATACATTTTAATTGTGTGTGTGTGTGTGTCTGTGTGTGTTTGTGTGTGTGTTACCACAGTGCATATGTGGAGGTCAGAGAACAATTTTCTTTTTTTTAGGAGTCAGTTTTTTCCTTCTACCATGGTGGGGCACAGGGCCTGAACTCAGGTTATCAGGTCTTGGTGGCAAGCCCTCTTCACCCACTGAGCCATTTTCTTCCTCTACGAATTGTTTTAGCATCATAACTCTCTTTACCCAGGTTGACATCTGTTAGCCATGGTTGTCTGTTGAATACAAATCCTTTTTGTTTTCTGTGGTCTACTCTATTATATGTGTGTGTCTTAGTTGTTTATATTTCCTTGCCATCTCTTGCTTATGATGTTAACCTCACTTCTTTTCCTTTGCTTGTTTTATTGACATTCCTTTCACATTTAGGGCTTTAACCACTTTTCAGTCTTCTTTATAAGGTGCAGGTTTATTACACGGAATGCTCCACCTTCTGCTACCATCATCCAAATAGTCCATTTTTCCCCATGGCTCTGTGGTCATCTGAATAGTCTGTCCTTATCCTGAGGTTCTGTGATCACCCAAACAGTCCACCTTTTTCCTATGGCTCTGTGGCATGCTTTCACTTTACCACTCCACCAATTCACCACTTGAAGACAAGCCCGACTCTTCATGGTATATCCTGTTCCTTTGACCTTTATAAATTTTTTACCTCTCATTTTTGGTGGGTGTTTTTGAGTCAGGGTCTCCCCGTAGCCCCAGCTGGCTTGCACTAGCTATGTAGACATAGGCTGGGCTTGAACTCATAGAGATCTACCTGCCCTCTCTGCCTCCCAAGTGCTGGGATTAAAGGCATGTGCCACCAAACTGGCACATCTCATTTTTTTAACCTTATGGAAGCTTTATAGGTTCTGCACTTTTTAATGATCTACTGTTTGGCAAAACATACTGAAAGTCATGTTTTTTAAGTCCTAAATTGAATCCCCACCATGAAAACAAAGATTGTCTTTATCTGTGTCACATGGAGCAAGGTTTGAGTTCTGCCTCCTTCATTCAACAACCATGAGCCTTTGTATGAGCCATTTTCCTTTTGTTGCTTACCACAGTACACCTAGTGACTTAATAGCAAAGACTTTAGAGCTGCAAGATGGCTCAGAAGGCTGAGCACTTGTGACCAAACCCAACATCCTGAGTTCATCCCCAGGACCCACATGATGGAAACGGAGAACTGATTGCTGAAATTGTCCTCTGACCTCCACAGATGCGTAAGGCACATGCCGTCCCCACACATGCCCATATGTAAAATAAACGTGTTCTGCCTGCTTCTGCCTGCTTCTGCCTGCTTCCGATGTGGTGCCAGCATTTCTTGACATGTGGCCCTACATCACCCTGGCCACTGATTCTGTCACCATGGCTCTTTTTCTGACCTTCCTGCTTCTTTCTCTTATAAATATTCACATGACTATGTTGAGCCCAGGAGCTGATCCAGGCTTCTCCCCCAGACCCAGGGCTTTATTCATGTCTGCAGGTGGCAGGCACAGACAGGCTTTAGGGGTTAAGACAGTGTATTTGGAAAAATACCTGGTAAAAGCAACATAAGGAAACATGAGTTTACTTCAGATTATGACTCTCGAGAGTCCATCGTGGCGGCAGGAGTCGGGCGTAGCGAGGGCACAGGAGGAACCCAAGGAAGTGAATGCTGGTGCTCAGCTTGCTTCTCCTTTATATTCAGTCTAAGACCCCAGCCCATGGGATGGTGCTGCCCACATTCAGGGCAAGTCTTCCCTCCTCAATTAAAATTATCTGGAAATAACCCACAGATAAACCCAGAACTGTGTGTCCAAGGGGATTCCAAATTCAGTTAACAGTGGAAATTAACCATTAGAGACATGGACATTGTCATGGTTTGATTATGAAACATCCCCACAGCTCAGGTGTTGAAGACTGGATCCCAAAATGGTGGCGTTATCTTGGGAATTGTTGGAGCTGGGGAAAATAGGGTATACCTTTGAAGGTGATAGTCTCAGCCCCCTCCTCTCTGCTTCCTCCAGGCATTCCACCACAGTAACAAGAAAACTAACCAACAGAGACATTTTGGAGAAGCTATTACAACAGGTCCCTTAACCTCTCTGCAGGTCAGTTTCCTTATCAATAAAATAGGGATTGATGCTGGGTGTGGTTGGTGCACACTTTAATCCTAGCACTCTGGAGGCAGAGGCAGGCGGATCTTTGTGAGTTCAAGGCCAGCCTGGTCTACAGAGTGAGTTCCAGGACAACTGGGGCTTTCAGAGGGTCTCCCTGTCTCGAAAAGACCAAAAAGGGATTGAACAGACAAGTAGTAGAGAGGCTGGAAAGATGGTCTCAGAAGTCAAGAGTATTTGGTGCTCTAGCAGAGCACCCACAAGTTCAGTTCAACAGCACCCAGCAGGATGGCTCATGACCCTCTGTAATTTCAGGTCTGAGAGAACATCCTTTTTCTGGCCTCTGCAGGGCACTGCACTCATGTGCACAACACCCGCCATTCCCATACATTAACATACTGAAAGTAAATCTTTCAAGAAAAGATAGGTGGAAACCGTTTGCCTGGCACAGTGCTGGCAGCTGATGAGGGCTTCGTTCACGTGGGTGTCTGTGTCCTCTGTGTGGTCCAGGGTGGTGTCGTGTGGAACTGCAGAAGAAATGCAGAGTAGATGGGTGTTTTGTAAGTGAAATGCTGAGTCACTGCAAGTAGTTGCAATAAATTGCTTCATGATTGCGCCAATACTAAGCCAAGTCTCTTAAAGTCAGGGCTCATTGTCTGTCATTTCCTAATAATTACTCTGGTGAGTAAAATCAAGGGGACTTCTCTGCATTTGAAACATGACCTGTGTGTGAGTGCCGGTGGAGAACAGACTCCACTGACAATTGTCTTCCTCTGTCACTCCACCTGACATTGTGTAGCTCACTGTATTGGCTGGACTGACTGGCCAGCAAGCTGTGAGATTTGTCCTGTTCTTTTCTCCAGCACTGGGATTACAGCTCCTCGAGCCACCACATCCAGCTTTTTACTTGAGTGGAAAGAATCTAACTTAGATTGTCATGCTTGTGTCGCAAGCACTTTACCCTCTGACAACATCTCCCAGCATCCCTTACTTCTCTCTTATATTGCAATGGGCTCTGGATTTCCATATCATACATGTTATTTTGATGACTTTAAAAGACAATGTAATTTACCTATCATACTACATGCTCGCTTTGCCCTGTCCCATGCTGCCCTGTGAAAGTCTTTTATCTTCGGGAACTGGTACCAAACTCAGTCCTCAATGCCCCTACCCACCCCCTTTGAGGGAGTATAGTTGGGTCCTTCGTGAATGAACTTTCTATAGCATGATGTGAATTGTCCTGCCTCATGATTCTGCTTTTCTGGTTTCTTTGAATACTCTAATATTACAGAAAATTAGAATGGACATCATACTCATTTACTCTCAGTGTCTAGGCCTGAAGCTTGATATCCATGTGGGACTTAACGAGAGCTTTGAATAATGTCTGAGCCCTCAGATAAGTCCTGTGGTTTGCATGGGTGTCCCTCAAAGTAAGTGTGGTAAAGGCATGCTACCCAGGAAGACACTGTCAGAAATGATGGGACCTTTGAAAAGTGGTACCTCAGAAAAACCCTTGGGCCCCTGGTGGACATGCCCTCAAGGGGATTGTGGAACCTAGGATCTAAGGTCTTTCTGCTTCTTGTTTCCTGATGTTTATAGTTTGCTTCCAACCCCTGACCCCACCACTGTGGTCTGGAAGCCCAAAGCCACAGGGCCACCCAGTCTTGGACTTGAACCTCTGGAAACATGAACGAAAAGCTTTTCTCATTGTAAGTTAATTGACTGTGGGGTTTCACGGAGCTAACGTGGTCCAGGCTTCCCCGTGAGCACAGCAGCCACCACAGGTCTTTTCAAGGTTTTCCCTGGAATGTTACCAAGATGGCAGGCACGGTTGGGGAGGGGCATTGATGGATGCTAACATCAAGGGTAATATCTGCAAAATACAAACATGTGTGCCTGGCTTACCTAGCCACTGGGCCAGGAATGTTAAATCTGAAGGAGAAATTTCTGCCAGAATTTCTTTAGTTTTGCTGCAATGTTGGGGAGACTAAAAAGTAACAGCCTAATCAGGACTTGTGACTTGTGTTTGTGTCCATGATGATTTGCTGGTCTCCGGCAGCCACAGTAATATTGTCAGGGATGAGCTGCATGGGGTGAACTGCATGGGGTGAACTGCATGGTGTGAGCTGCATGGTGTGAGCTGCATGGTGTGAGCTGTAAGGGGTGAGCTGCATGGTGTGAGCTGCATGGTGTGAGCTGCATGGTGTGAGCTGCATGGGGTGAGCTGCATGGTGTGAGCTGCATGGTGTGAGCTGCATGGTGTGAGCTGCATGGGGTGAGCTGCATGGTGTGAGCTGCATGGGGTGAGCTACATGCTGGCTACTGACCTTTGGAGTCACTTCCAGGTCTCATTTGCCAGCCAGGGTCCACTTTTTTTTTATTTCTTTCTTTGCCTGCATTGCTTCTATTGAGAGACAGGAGGCCACCTCACGCCCTGGCAACTGTAGACACATTGAAGTCTGCCCTTGGCTTGCCAGACCTGGTCCTGTGACCTTAACTCACTGAGTTTTGGGTTGGTCATTGGATAAATGCTGCCAATAATATAAAAATATATAGGGGCTGGAGAGATGGCTCAGCAGTTAAGAGTTACCGACTGCTCTTGCAGAGGACCGGGTTTGATTCCCAGCACCCACATGTTTGCTAAGAACTGTCTTCTAACTTCAGTCCCAGGGGAATCCGATGCCCTCTTCTGACTCTGTGGCATTCCATGACACAGGTGCACCAACCTACATGCAGGACAGTATACTCATACACATAAAAATAATTAAAAATATATATATAAAGTGTAGGGACCTGGGCATGGTAAGTACTCAAGTGATAAGTCTCCTTCTTTTCCTCCTCCTCTCTCTTTCCTCTCCTCCCTTCCTTTTCTTCTTCCTCCTCCTTTTCTTCCTTCTCCTCTTTGCTGCTTCCAACAAGGACCATGGGTTTAAGAAATCTAAATCTATCACCTTTTTTTTTTTTTGGTCTTTACGAGACAGGGTCTCCCTGTAGCCCCAGCTGTCCTGGAACTCACTCTGTAGACCAGGCTGGGCCTTAACTCACAAAGATCCACCTGCCTCTGCCTCCTGAGAGCTAGGATTAAAGGCGTGCACCACCACGCCTGGCTAAAATGCACACTACCCAGTTTACGAAGGTCAGAAGTTCCATCCAGAGGAATGACACAGCAGAACTCTACTGGGGAGTGTGCAGGCTGGGATAGGCATGGGGTAAGCAGGCCTAGGGAGGCAGAGGGAAATGGGGCTGAGAGGTTGGGTAGGACGGGGAGCAGCAGGGCCAGCAGCGAGGATGCAGGGGTGACCAGGCACCCACAGCGAGGATGCAGGGGTGACCAGGTGCCCGCAGCGAGGATGCAGGGGTGACCAGGCGCCCGCAGCGAGGATGCAGGGGTGACCAGGCGCCCACAGCTCCTGTGCCAGCTCTTGGCTGGCACAGTTAACAAAGGCTGTGGCCAATAATACAGAGCTGTGGGAGCCCAGGGAAAATGCAAATGAGAGTCTACCAACCGGGGGGGGGGGGGGAATCATGCTCCAAACAGGGCACCTTGTCTGCCAGACTCCAACCAGAAGGTCTGGGCCCTGGACTCAGCGGGGAACAAGCACAACGGGGTGGGAGAGCCACGGAGACCTCAGGGCTCGTCAGCTCGGTTTACTTTGGTCTGTAGTTTTCAGTNATGTACTGTCTGCATGCAGGTCTGTGCACCCATGTCGTGCAATGCCACGGAGGTCAGAAGAGGGTGTCAGATTCCCCTGGAACTGGAGTTCTCCTGGAATTGGAGTTACAGATGGTTCTCAGCCACCGTGTGTGTGTCAGGGATCGAACCCAGGTCCTCTGCAAGAGCAGTCAGCGCTCTTAACCGCTAGGCTATCTCTCCGGCCCCTTGATCTATAATATTTTTTTAACTGCAGGAATTGCATTACATACCCATAGACAAGAACCAACTTGTAAAGCTTGGCTAAACCCATCCAAACTGTCTCCTACTGGAGCCTTTCTTGAGCCAAATTATCTTTATAGGCAAAGGTAATGTCACAGGTAATATTTGTACAACACAGAGAAATATGTAGAACACATATGTACATTTAATCCCAAAGTTGTCATCAGGAATCTCATACAAGTTAGGAGTAGATCAAGTATTAATAACAATTTTGTATCCCCAATTAGGTTAAGTGTGTTACTATTTTTATATTGAAATTATTTAGCCGATTTTATTTAATACAGGCATTTTATTTTATTTTTCTAAATTTTAAATACCATGCTATCTGTAGATAAAGCTTGGGCAAAGACTGAGAATTTTTAAATAAACCTTGACGAGATATGCATTTTGTTTTTAAACTACTTGAGCGAACCATGACCATAGAGAAAATAAACTTATCCATATAGTTTTATCCTTTACCTATCATGACAAGCCCCTTTTAGACCTTTATTATTTGTATAGTCTGTCTTATTATCTTTATATAAATACTCATTAAAATATTTCCATATATGAAGATACAGTTATTTTAAGCACATTATTCTAAAGTACAAACTTTAAGATCTCTTAGTAAGTTTTGGAGCAGGTTATAAATGCCCAATTCTCTTTAGACTTTTAGAGATGTTTTACCTAAGTTTGGCATATAACTGTTTGTTTACTCTAAAGATGTTTTGTCTAGTAGTTGAATGTCTTACATATAAAACACATTTGAATATAGACATGAATTTAATCCTAGAATATAAGTAATTATTTCTTTAAATTGACTTATATCCTTAAAGACTAAGAACTCTATTGTAATTTAACAGCTTTAGTTTACACAAAAACCTATTACAGGTTACTTAAAGTTTTTGACTCCAGAGTTGAAGAAGTGTAACCAGTAGGTGGCAGTATATATTCAGTAAAACATTTAATTGGTACTTATAAAAATACATTTGTAATTTACCTTTAATAAATTGATCTATCCTTTAGCTGTTTGATTATATTAAGAGGCCTGGGTCTGGAAGAGAGAGGCCTACTCCACCCCAGATCCAGTCTGCTAGTAACCCCAAAGAGCATGTGATCAAACAATAATAATTTATACAAGACCAGTTAAAAATTGATAATATCAAAAGTATGAAGCAAATAGCTTTTTTATTTTTATTTTTAATTTTTGGTCATTTTGAGACAGGGTCTCCCTTTAGTCCTAACTGGCCTGTAACTCACTATGTAGACCAGCTTGGCCTTGAACTTGCAGAGATCCACCTGCCTCTGCCTCCTGAGTGCTGGGATTAAAGGCATGCACCACCACACCCAGCTGCAAATAGCTTTTTTTCAAATTTTATTTATTTTTATGTATATGAATGTACTGTCTGCAAGCAGGTTTGTGCACCTGTGTTGTGCAATGCCGCGGAAGTCAGAATAGGGCATCGGATTCCCCTGGAACTGGAGTTAAAGATGGTTCTCAGCTGCCATGTGGGTGCTGGGGATCGAACCTGGGTCCTCTGCAAGAGCAGTTGGCGCTCTTAACCACTAGGCTATCTCTCCAGCCCCCAAAGAATCATTTTAGGAAGAGGTAACTTCATTGCAGTTACTCTTGAGGAGCATGCAAGGCTGTATTACAACCACACTTTTTTGTGAGACAGGGTCTCCCCATAGCCCCAGCTGGCCTGGAATTCACTCTGTAGACCAGGCTGGCCTTGAACTCACAGAGATCTGCCTGCCTCTGCCTCCTGGAGTGCTGGGATCAAAAGCATGAGCCACCTCGCCAGGCACAAATAGCTTCTTTTTTTTTTGTCTTTTTGAGACAGGGTCTCCCTTTAGTCCCAGCTGGCCTGGAGCTCATCTTGTAGACCTTACAAACTGGATTTATCCACAGTTTATAGTTGACTCTGTAATAGACAGAGTAACCTATAAAGTCACAAGAGTTAAAATATAAACACACATCTATACACACATGCACACGGTTTTCAGGCTGACCTGTAGGGAGGAAATTACATTATTGCTTAATTCTCAAAGAGAAACACAAAACTGTTTTCAAAGATCTCCATTAAATTGGACCAAGATTTTTAGTTTATATTGTTAATGAGTATTTTTACTGGGTAAGAGCTACTTCACTTGAGCCAGAGTTTTTCTGCAGTTGCTGTCTTGGAATTCCATAGGCAGACCAGGCTCCCTCAAACTCTCACAGAAATCTGCCTGCCTCTGACTTGATAGCACTGAAATTAAAAGCCTGTGTTACCAAGTTAGACTTAAAAGGCAGTTAGTTCAAAGTAGTCTTAAACATGAGGTTTAAGATGAAATATTTGTTCTCGTGTTTGTTCTAGTCCAGCAAGTGTGTTGGAAAGCCATGTCAGGTACACAGCTCAGTGGCCGGTGTACACACATCAGCACAGGTAGAGGGTGCTGGATCACAGGTAACATGCAGTCAGGAAGTGTGTAAGTTAAAACCTTTCCTTTTCCTAGGGGTTCCCCCAACAACAGGTTCAGGAACACATTAAGGTTAACTCCTGAATAAAGACTTTAAGGTGAGGCAAATTTAAAGGACAAGAATAAATTTTGATGCCTAGGACTTTTTAACTGAGCGTGCATATATGTTTTACTTAAAAGATGTTTAGGGTACTCAGGTTTATAAACAAAGATATTTATATTTTGATTAGGCATGCCCAGATGGAATTTAAACCCAATAGTTTTATACACAAGAATAATGGCCATAATTTAAAGTAACACATAAGACAATAAAATTATGTGATAGCTCTCTGTATGGAAGTATAGTAAATTTTAATACCTGGAAGAATATAAGAACATGACATGAAAAGGAAATCTTTTAAAGATATGAATTAAAATTTAAAGGATAGAGAGAACTGAGAAACATTATGTAAAATATACTATATAAAGGGTGTTAAAATCTAAAATAATCCCTTAAAAATGGTCAAATATTACCTGAACAGAGTTGAAATCCAAAGACAATTACCTATGAGGTCCCTAAGAAGCTAAATTGTAACCAGAAACAGGTTGAAACAATGATGAAACCTTCCAAAGTGAAAACCAAAACAAACTGTAAAAAGGTTAGTACATGGGATTAAATGCTTGTAGTTGTGTTAAATTACCTAGAAATAATAAATGTTTACATACCATTTTTTAACTTTTAGCTTAAGAGAAAAATCATCTCTTTTAAAATTTGGCTTCTTGTTCCTGCAACATAGGCTGTAAAAAGCCCTTAATTTGCATTTAAAAGAAAGCCTAGGCCTCAGCCTTCCAGAGTTCTCCTGCTCCTTAATTTGCATCCTTAAAGGGCCAGAAAGCCATGGCTCTAGGGCGTAGCTGAATTCAGTGCTTCTGTGTCATAAAGCAGAAAGTTTATAACCTGTAGAAAGAAGTCTTTAACTGGCAGTTTCACTCTCACAAGAACATCCTAATAGACTGAGGGCTGCTGGCATATGGCTTTCCCTGGAGCTGTGATTCCATGGCCAACACACAGCCAGACAACCAGCTATGGGATTTTATAGCTAAATACCCAGATGGGGAATTGATCACCTTTTAAGGCCTAACAGCTAGAAAACATGCTTCTGTCTGAGAACAGGAAAAAGCTTTTGTCCAAACAATAATACAGTTTTCAGGTTCAAGCCTCTTTGGAAATTAAGAGGAACTGCAATGGAGGAAATTTTTTCTTTTGAAATTTGGAAGAGTCCAAATTTGTATCCAAAAGAGGAAGAGGGTGGAAACCTGGTCAAACCCAGGGAGGAATTAGCATCACAAAAGAGCCTGGGATTGAACAGCCAGGGTGGCCAAACTGGTTTTGTGCAAGACTGCAAGGCAGGCCTGAGGGTTTTTTTCAAAATTTTTTTTTTGGTCAGAGGAGGGAGGGAGGTGGCTCAGGTCACCAACATGGTAAAAATGGGGTCTAGGTGGGTGAAAACATGGGGGCTCAAGTGAACAGAGGGGTCAGGGCTCTAGAGAAAGGAGGGAACAGGTCTTGAGTGAATGAATTCCCTTAAATTTACATTAGAAAAAGGAAGTTGGGGCCTAGTCATAGAATCCAGGTTCTGGCTGGCTAAGAATTGTCCCAGGTGTATCCCAATCCTTGGTATACCTAGAGCAACACTCTCTGGCCCAATGAAATCCCCTCTGGCATGTAGGACAAGGTGTGGGGGCCATTTGGCATTCGCAGGTGGAATTGGAGCCACAGAAGAATAGAAAGCTTATAGATGACCCGTCTGGCCACACTTCCAGCATTTGGGACCACCTCCTGGGGACACAGGGCAGAAGTGAGGGCAAGCACCTGTACCAATACTGCTGCGTCAGAGGCTATTGCGTCCTCAGGGATGTGGGGACCACTTCCCTGGGGCTGCATATGCTGGGAAAGTGTAGTTACGAAGAGGAAAAGAAGACATGTAGCAGAGAACCAGATGGCACCTTGAGCGACAGCGCCTAAAATTGCTGTCTGAAGAAAGGGCTGCCTAGAAAGTAATTTCCCCATTTTTCCAGGGGTTCAGACACACCAGACCACTTCAGTTGGCCCACTGTTAGTCACCATATTTGGGAGTTATTAATCTGCATGGAAACAGGCTGTGGAAAGGGCACCCATGTGATCACTTCAGAAACAGCCTGAGGACTCATGGCAGAGAGCAATTCCAAGTGCAATTCCCATTTGTTCAAATGCAACATGTCATTTATATAAGCAACCAACCCCAGACCCCTTACATGACACCGCATTCCTGTGAGGCATGTTAAGGAAAGGACTACGGGTGAGCAAATCAGCTCATGGCGGCAGGCATGTGCCCGCCCACACATGTGGAACACCGCTCTAACCGAGGACTGCCCTCCCACACAAACCCCTCTGATTCAAGGACCAAGTAGCTTGTTTGCCAGCTGTGTACTGAGAGCCCTGGGGACCCTCAGGAACCTGTCACTCAGTTTCCACGATGAAGAAAGATGGTGGTGCTGTGTGGTCTTTTGAAAAAACCTCTTGTTCTCAGAGCCCTTCTGGCTCTATATGTTTGAAGACTGGATTTGGTAGCAAGCTAGACTCAGGTAGGAGCTGAGCCGGCAGCCAGAGCAAGACCCAGTAGGAGCAGAGGCTCCTGAATTAATGAGAGAGAGAGAGAGAGAGAGAGAGAGAGAGAGAGAGAGAGAGAGAGAACTCAAGCTCCAGAAGGCTTATTCTGAGCTGATGACAGGTGGGCAAGGACACCAAGACAGAGGCCAGGAGCACCCATGGGTCAGTCTGAGGGGAATGGACACCATCCCCTCCACTTTGCCCTCACCATCTGGACACAATGAATCCCTTGGTGTATCTGGCAGCCTCTTGAGAAGAGGGAAGGGGCAGTGAAACCCAAGGAGACTGTGCAGATCCAGAGGCTCGGGGACAGCCCTGTCTCCTGCTTCCTACCAGATAAAGACCCAAAAGGAAAATGGATGCATATGAGATGAAGATGCCCTTACCTTTCCAGAGCAATGTGGTTGCAAACTGTGACCAATAACAAAGTGCTCACATGCCTCCACTTCTGTGTCACCTTCAGCCATCCCTCCACGTCCTTTCCACATGGCTTGAAGCCATTGGACATTGGACATTGAGCAAGCCACTTCTGTGAGTCTCTGTATTCTTATCTGGGAAGTGAGGGTAATAGAAAGCTTTTAATTATTTTTCTTTCCTAGGACAAAAATACCTGACCAAAGCAGCTTAAGGAAGGAAGGGTTTATTTTGGCTCACAGCTTGAGGGTACAATCCATCACAGTGGGGAAGACCTGGGGCAGGAGTGCTAGGTGACTGGTCACATTGTGTCCACAGTCAGGAAGCAGAGAGAGATGAAAGCTGTTGCTCAGCTCACTTTCTCCTTCCTTCCCTCCTCAATGAAATCTCTCTGGAAAGTTCCTCTCAGACACAATCAGAGGTTAGTCTCCTAGGTCAGTCTAGATCCTATCAAGTCAACAATCAATATCAACCATCTCAGAGAGTATCTGTGTTATCTAAGTATCCTTGGTATTCCCAGAGGACCAAGGTTACCCAGCAAACAGAAGCAAATGATCCAATAGTTTTTACTTACAAAGTGTGTTCCTGCTCAGATGTTTCTGCCTGCCCACTAATATTGACCAATGCCAAGGAGAATTATGGTATTTGCAAAGAGACAGGATTTCATGAGGATTGTTAAGTTGGTCAATTGAGTCATACCCAAAGTTAAGAAAAACTAAAAACCCTGTAGAGTTCGGCAGTTGGAGAATGAAAAACAATGATGGCGATTTCTAGGGGAAAGGTATTTCATGATTCATCTGAGGTTCGGAAAGCAAGCCATCATTCGTTCATCTGTTGTCCACTTACAAATATATAATGCCCCAATTCTGGCCCTTAACAGCAGAAACACAGCCAGGAAGACTTGCATTGAAGATTCAGTGATTCAGTGTTGTGAAACACATGACAAACCCATCTTCCTAATTTTCGGTTTCATTTCCAAGCTTAAAAATGTCTCATTCAAAGATTCCCTCCAACTTGAAATGCCATGTTGATCTTTATTTTAGATGGACTTGTTTTCAGAGGCTATTTCTACCGAAGTTACCTGCTTCATTCTTCCCAACTTGCAGAACACTTGGAGAATGAGAGGAGATTACATACCTGTCAACACTTCATATTTTCTCACCAGTGTGACAGGGAAATGTGGCTGTCCTTGGGGATTTGCTTCTGCAGTTTGTCTTGGCTTGTTGAAGAAATGGGGTCTCTTCTTGCTTTACTGTTTCAGGAGCACAGATCCCCCGAGTTACACATGATATGAGTATTGTTGCTGTGCCTGAGTCATCAGTTCACTTCATTTCTTTCCTTTTTATTGGTGATTCCCTTTTCTGTTCTCTCCCTCTAAGCACCTACTCCCATGTTTCTGATAAAAACCCATGAACAATGGCCTGTCAAATCCCTTGGTGGCTAGAGGTACCTGCTCCCAAAGCTCATGACCTGAGTTTGATTCTCAAGACCCACATGGTGAACAGAGAAGATTGACTCCCTCCAGTTGACCTCTGATTTGCACATGTGTCCAGTGGCCTGTGCCATGCCCCACCCCAGTCATACAGTGTATGCACACACATAAAATAAATAAATAAAATGTAGTAAAATATTGTTAAACCCCATGAGCAAGTATGTTTCTTTTTTCTTTCTTTTTTGAGGCAGGGTCTCCCTGTAGCCCCAGCTGTCCTGGAACTCGCTCTGTAGACCAGGCTGGCCTTGAACTCACAAAGTATGTTTCATATGGAATGCATTGCACATCCAGGATCAGTAGGAGAGCTGGCTTTAGGTCCTGTCTGTGCTCAGCACTGCCCTCTGGTGGTGCATCAGCTTGTGAGATAGCCAGTGTGCTGCGATGCTACAGCGTGTGCCACGGGGCACACCCACACTCTCCACGTTCTTGAATCAGAGCCCCCAATCACCTTCCTCAATCTATTATCAAAGTGACACAGTTATGAACATGCCTAACCATACCTCCTACAGATGACATGTGCAGGTCTCTGGGACATGTATCCAGGAGAGGGTCCTATCAGATGGGCTTCCTGAACTCCTAACTGCCTGCTTCACCATCTCATCATCACAGCCCCAAATCTCTCACCTCTCTGCAGCCTCACCAGCCAGTACAATCCATTATTTTTCTCTTTTTCTGTTCAGTCTATTGTCCTAACTATATTACTTGGTTATTAGTGTGTTTGCACACCTTATCTGTCCACTGACAGCCTCCCCTCCCCCCTTTGCATATTCTCTGCTGGATCCCCAGTTTTCTCTTGTTAATTTCCAACAGGGTTTTTTGAAAAATATAAAATAAATTTTTAAAAAGTTTGAATTACATTTTAATTGTGTGTGTGTGTGTGTGTGTGTGTGTGTGTGTGTTACCACAGTGCATATGTGGAGGTCAGAGAACAATTTTCTTTTTTAGGAGTCAGTTTTCTCCTTCTACCATGTGGGGCACAGGGCCTGAACTCAGGTCATCAGTCTTGGTGGCAAGCCTCTTCACCCACTGAGCCATTTTCTCTCCTCTACGAATTGTTTTAGCATCATAACTCTCTTTACCCAGGTTGACATCTGTTAGCCATGGTTGTCTGTTGAATACAAATCCTTTTTGTTTTCTGTGGTCTACTCTATTATATGTGTGTGTCTTAGTTGTTTATATTTCCTTGCCATCTCTTGCTTATGATGTTAACCTCACTTCTTTTCCTTTGCTTGTTTTATTGACATTCCTTTCACATTTAGGGCTTTAACCACTTTTCAGTCTTCTTTATAAGGTGCAGGTTTATTACACGGAATGCTCCACCTTCTGCTACCATCATCCAAATAGTCCATTTTTCCCCATGGCTCTGTGGTCATCTGAATAGTCTGTCCTTATCCTGAGGTTCTGTGATCACCCAAACAGTCCACCTTTTTCCTATGGCTCTGTGGCATGCTTTCACTTTACCACTCCACCAATTCACCACTTGAAGACAAGCCCGACTCTTCATGGTATATCCTGTTCCTTTGACCTTTATAAATTTTTTACCTCTCATTTTTTGGGGGTGTTTTTGAGTCAGGGTCTCCCCGTAGCCCCAGCTGGCATTGCACTAGCTATGTAGACTAGGCTGGGCTTGAACTCATAGAGATCTACCTGCCTCTGCCTCCCAAGTGCTGGGATTAAAGGCATGTGCCACCACAACTGGCACATCTCATTTTTTTAACCTTATGGAAGCTTTATAGGTTCTGCACTTTTTAATGATCTACTGTTTGGCAAAATATGAAAGTCATGTTTTTTAAGTCCTAAATTGAATCCCCACCATGAAAACAAAGATTGTCTTATCTGTGTCACATGGAGCAAGGTTTGAGTTCTGCCTCCTTCATTCAACAACCATGAGCCTTTGTATGAGCCATTTTCCTTTTGTTGCTTACCACAGTACACCTAGTGACTTAATAGCAAAGACTTTGAGCTGGCAAGATGGCTCAGAAGGCTGAGACACTTGTGACCAAACCCAACATCCTGAGTTCATCCCCAGGACCCACATGATGGAAACGGAGAACTGATTGCTGAAATTGTCCTCTGACCTCCACAGATGCGTAAGGCACATGCCGTCCCCACACATGCCCATATGTAAAATAAACGTGTTCTGCCTGCTTCTGCCTGCTTCTGCCTGCTTCCGAGGTGCCAGCATTTCTTGACATGTGGCCCTACATCACCCTGGCCACTGATTCTGTCACCATGGCTCTTTTTCTGACCTTCCTGCTTCTTTCTCTTATAAATATTCACATGACTATGTTGAGCCCAGGAGCTGATCCAGGCTTCTCCCCCAGACCCAGGGCTTTATTCATGTCTGCAGGTGGCAGGCACAGACAGGCTTTAGGGGTTAAGACAGTGTATTTGGAAAAATACCTGGTAAAAGCAACATAAGGAAACATGAGTTTACTTCAGATTATGACTCTCGAGAGTCCATCGTGGCGGCAGGAGTCGGGCGTAGCGAGGGCACAGGAGGAACCCAAGGAAGTGAATGCTGGTGCTCAGCTTGCTTTCTCCTTTATATTCAGTCTAAGACCCCAGCCCATGGGATGGTGCTGCCCACATTCAGGGCAAGTCTTCCCTCCTCAATTAAAATTATCTGGAAATAACCCACAGATAAACCCAGAACTGTGTGTCCAAGGGGATTCCAAATTCAGTTAACAGTGGAAATTAACCATTAGAGACATGGACATTGTCATGGTTTGATTATGAAACATCCCCACAGCTCAGGTGTTGAAGACTGGATCCCAAAATGGTGGCGTTATCTTGGGAATTGTTGGAGCTGGGGAAAATAGGGTATACCTTTGAAGGTGATAGTCTCAGCCCCCTCCTCTCTGCTTCCTCCAGGCATTCCACCACAGTAACAAGAAAACTAACCAACAGAGACATTTTGGAGAAGCTATTACAACAGGTCCCTTAACCTCTCTGCAGGTCAGTTTCCTTATCAATAAAATAGGGATTGATGCTGGGTGTGGTGGTGCACACCTTTAATCCTAGCACTCTGGAGGCAGAGGCAGGCGGATCTTTGTGAGTTCAAGGCCAGCCTGGTCTACAGAGTGAGTTCCAGGACAACTGGGGCTTCAGGGTCTCCCTGTCTCGAAAAGACCAAAAAGGGATTGAAAGACAAGTAGTAGAGAGGCTGGAAAGATGGCTCAGAAGTCAAGAGTACTTGGTGCTCTAGCAGAGCACCCAAGTTCAGTTCCCAGCACCCAGGCAGGATGGCTCATGACCCTCTGTAATTTCAGGTCTGAGAGAACATCCTTTTTCTGGCCTCTGCAGGCACTGCACTCATGTGCACAACACCGCCATTCCCATACATTAACATACTGAAAGTAAATCTTTCAAGAAAAGATAGGTGGAAACCGTTTGCCTGGCACAGTGCTGGCAGCTGATGAGGGCTTCGTTCACGTGGGTGTCTGTGTCCTCTGTGTGGTCCAGGGTGGTGTCGTGTGGAACTGGAGAAATGCAGAGTAGATGGGTGTTTTGTAAGTGAAATGCTGAGTCACTGCAAGTAGTTGCAATAAATTGCTTCATGATTGCGCCAATACTAAGCCAAGTCTCTTAAAGTCAGGGCTCATTGTCTGTCATTTCCTAATAATTACTCTGGTGAGTAAAATCAAGGGGACTTCTCTGCATTTGAAACATGACCTGTGTGTGAGTGCCGGTGGAGAACAGACTCCACTGACAATTGTCTTCCTCTGTCACTCCACCTGACATTGTGTAGCTCACTGATTGGCTGGACTGACTGGCCAGCAAGCTGTGAGATTGTCCTGTTCTTTCTCTCAGCACTGGGATTACAGGCTCCTCGAGCCACCACATCCAGCTTTTTACTTGAGTGGAAAGAATCTAACTTAGATTGTCATGCTTGTGTCGCAAGCACTTTACCCTCTGACACATCTCCCCAGCATCCCTTACTTCTCTCTTATATTGCAATGGGCTCTGGATTTCCATATCATACATGTTATTTTGATGACTTTAAAAGACAATGTAATTTACCTATCATACTACATGCTCGCTTTGCCCTGTCCCATGCTGCCCTGTGAAAGTCTTTTATCTTCGGGAACTGGTACCAAACTCAGTCCTCAATGCCCCTACCCACCCCCTTTGAGGGAGTATAGTTGGGTCCTTCGTGAATGAACTTTCTATAGCATGATGTGAATTGTCCTGCCTCATGATTCTGCTTTTCTGGTTTCTTTGAATACTCTAATATTACAGAAAATTAGAATGGACATCATACTCATTTACTCTCAGTGTCTAGGCCTGAAGCTTGATATCCATGTGGGACTTAACGAGAGCTTTGAATAATGTCTGAGCCCTCAGATAAGTCCTGTGGTTTGCATGGGTGTCCCTCAAAGTAAGTGTGGTAAAGGCATGCTACCCAGGAAGACACTGTCAGAAATGATGGGACCTTTGAAAAGTGGTACCTCAGAAAAACCCTTGGGCCCCTGGTGGAATGCCCTCAAGGGGATTGTGGAACCCTAGGATCTAAGTCTTTCTGCTTCTTGTTTCCTGATGTTTATAGTTTGCTTCCAACCCCTGACCCCACCACTGTGGTCTGGAAGCCCAAAGCCACAGGGCCACCCAGTCTTGGACTTGAACCTCTGGAAACATGAACGAAAAGCTTTTCTCATTGTAAGTTAATTGACTGTGGGGTTTCACGGAGCTAACGTGGTCCAGGCTTCCCCGTGAGCACAGCAGCCACCACAGGTCTTTTCAAGGTTTTCCCTGGAATGTTACCAAGATGGCAGGCACGGTTGGGGAGGGGCATTGATGGATGCTAACATCAAGGGTAATATCTGCAAAATACAAACATGTGTGCCTGGCTTACCTAGCCACTGGGCCAGGAATGTTAAATCTGAAGGAGAAATTTCTGCCAGAATTTCTTTAGTTTTGCTGCAATGTTGGGGAGACTAAAAAGTAACAGCCTAATCAGGACTTGTGACTTGTGTTTGTGTCCATGATGATTTGCTGGTCTCCGGCAGCCACAGTAATATTGTCAGGGATGAGCTGCATGGGGTGAACTGCATGGGGTGAACTGCATGGTGTGAGCTGCATGGTGTGAGCTGCATGGTGTGAGCTGTAAGGGGTGAGCTGCATGGTGTGAGCTGCATGGTGTGAGCTGCATGGTGTGAGCTGCATGGTGTGAGCTGCATGGTGTGAGCTGCATGGTGTGAGCTGCATGGTGTGAGCTGCATGGTGTGAGCTGCATGGGGTGAGCTGCATGGTGTGAGCTGCATGGGGTGAGCTGCATGGTGTGAGCTGCATGGGGTGAGCTGCATGGGGTGAGCTGCATGGGGTGAGCTACATGCTGGCTACTGACCTTTGGAGTCACTTCCAGGTCTCATTTGCCAGCCAGGTCCACTTTTTTTTATTTCTTTCTTTGCCTGCATTGCTTCTATTGAGAGACAGGAGGCCACCTCACGCCCTGGCAACTGTAGACACATTGAAGTCTGCCCTTGGCTTGCCAGACCTGGTCCTGTGACCTTAACTCACTGAGTTTTGGGTTGGTCATTGGATAAATGCTGCCAATAATATAAAAATATATAGGGGCTGGAGAGATGGCTCAGCAGTTAAGAGTACCGACTGCTCTTGCAGAGGACCCGGGTTTGATTCCCAGCACCCACATGTTTGCTAAGAACTGTCTTTAACTCCAGTCCCAGGGGAATCCGATGCCCTCTTCTGACCTCTGTGGCATTCCATGACACAGGTGCACCAACCTACATGCAGACAGTATACTCATACACATAAAAATAATTAAAAATATATATATAAAGTGTAGGGACCTGGGCATGGTAAGTACTCAAGTGATAAGTCTCCTTCTCTTCCTCCTCCTCTCTCTTCCTCCTCCTCCTCTTCCTTTTCTTCTTCCTCCTCCTTTTCTTCCTTCTCCTCTTGCTGCTTCCAACAAGGACCATGGGTTTAAGAAATCTAAATCTATCACCTTTTTTTTTTTTTGGTCTTTTCGAGACAGGGTCTCCCTGTAGCCCCAGCTGTCCTGGAACTCACTCTGTAGACCAGGCTGGCCTTGAACTCACAAAGATCCACCTGCCTCTGCCTCCTGAGAGCTAGGATTAAAGGCGTGCACCACCACGCCTGGCTAAATGCACACTACCCAGTTTTACGAAGGTCAGAAGTTCCATCCAGAGGAATGACACAGCAGAACTCTACTGGGGAGTGTGCAGGCTGGGATAGGCATGGGGTAAGCAGGCCTAGGGAGGCAGAGGGAAATGGGGCTGAGAGGTTGGGTAGGACGGGGAGCAGCAGGGCCAGCAGCGAGGATGCAGGGGTGACCAGGCACCCACAGCGAGGATGCAGGGGTGACCAGGTGCCCGCAGCGAGGATGCAGGGGTGACCAGGCGCCCGCAGCGAGGATGCAGGGGTGACCAGGCGCCCACAGCTCCTGTGCCAGCTCTTGGCTGGCACAGTTAACAAAGGCTGTGGCCAATAATACAGAGCTGTGGGAGCCCAGGGAAAATGCAAATGAGAGTCTACCAACCGGGGGGGGGGGGGGGGAATCAGCTCCAAACAGGGCACCTTGTCTGCCAGACTCCAACCAGAAGGTCTGGGCCCTGGACTCAGCGGGGAACAAGCACAACGGGGTGGGAGAGCCACGGAGACCTCAGGGCTCGTCAGCTCGGTTTACTTTGGTCTGTAGTTTTCAGTCTGTCCATTTGGGTGAATTTGGCTAATAATGAAAACTAAAAGTTCAATGGAATTTTAGCATCCAGGACTCTAATATATACCCCATAGATAAATTAAAAAAAAAAAAACTTTAAGATTGTTGTTATTTTTACCCGATGTTGCTGAGAAAAATGGGTCTTGAGCCTACATAAAATTTCTATGAAATTTTTCAAACATGACATTCCTGTCATAAAATGATTATCAGTTTTCCCATAAGTATTCTTTTTTTTTTTTTTTTAGACAGTCTCCCTGTAGCCCCAGCTGGCCTGGAGCTCACTCTGTAGACCAGGCTAGCCTTGAACTCACAGAGATCTGCATGCCTCTGCCTCCCAAGTGCTAGGACTAAAGTCGTGCACCACCACACCCAGCTTAAAGATGGTTCTTAGCTGCCTTGTGGGTGCAGGGAGTTGAACCCAGGTCCTCTGCAAGAGCAGTCGGTGCTCTTAACTGCTGAGCCATCTCTCCAGCCCCCCCTAAGTATTCTTGATGACCAGCTATATTTCATTCACAAAGACCTTAAACATCTGGGTGCGACTTGAGCCAAGGAGCTGGTTCCTGGATCCCTGGAGCCAAGAGACAAGGCCCTGGGTGTAAGGCTGGTGGGTGGTTTGGTCACTACTGTTGTCCCTGAGGGTGGTTTAGTCACTACTGTTGTTCCCCGAGGGTGGTTTAGTCCCCCGAGGGTGGTTTAGTCACTACTGTTGTCCCCCGAGGGTGGTTTAGTCACTACTGTTGTCCCCCGAGGGTGGTTTAGTCACTACTGTTGTCCCCCGAGGGTGGTTTGGTCACTACTGTTGTCCCCCGAGGGTGGTTTGGTCACTACTGTTGTCCCCTGAGGGTGGTTTGGTCACTACTGTTGTCCCCTGAGGGTGGTTGGGTCACTACTGTTGTCCCCTGAGGGTGGTTTGGTCATTACTGTTGACCCCAAGAGTGCTTTGGTCACTACTGTTGTCTCCCGAGGGTATGGCTTTAACCTGGCTTCGAAGTAACCTTGGGCGTCCTGACTGGTCTCCTGAAGAGGGGTGGGGCAGGCCTCACCTTCTCAGCACAGCCAGGGACTGGTGTAGAGGGTGTTCCGAGGACACTATTTCTGCCTTGCTCTCCTGTCTCACCTTAGTGACCATCACAATTTCCTGCCCTTGAGCTGGGAGCCAGTTTGTTGTTGTCAGCAAACTAACCCCTGGGGAGGTTGTTTTTATTTCTTTGCAATCCATTCATTTTTACTTTTCAATCTGCCACTTAAGATTGTTGGAGATAGGAAACATTTAAAACGAGCCTGGGGGACAGACGGGCAGAAGGTGGGCCTGGGAGTTGACTACATGCAGATGGCATGTACACTTGGGGGATGTGCTCGTGTGTGTGTGTGTGTGTGTGTGTGTGTGTGCGCGCATGCACGCGCGCGCACGTGCATTGTTTCTGCCTGTAGTGGGATCCCCATCATGCATTTAAGACAGAGCACATTGCATTTCATCGGGTTCTGAGTGCCCTGTCCCCTCCCCCAGCCAAAGTACTTCAGGAACCTCTGCAAGCTGCAGGGGGGGACTTGCCTTTTTTGACTGTAGCTAGCATGAGCCACAGGGCCTCTAGGCCAAGACTCCATCCAAGTACTGCACACAGTCACTCAGGTGACTCCCAAACAGCCCAGCCAGCCGGTGCTATTAGCCTCCATTTCCAGAGGAAGCCAGGCTCTGAGAGGTTAAGTGGCCCAGCTATCAGGAGACTTTGAACCCAGACAGTCTGGCTCCAGAGTCTACACCCTAACCCCATGACTCTCTGTTGCTTTCACACAAAGCCCTTGGACTCCTGTTTGAAAGGCAGTGGTTGAAGGGTCAGTGCCCTGCCCCTTCCACTAAGCATCATTCCGGTCCATCTAAAGCCCAGAGCCACAGGTGGCATCTGAGCCATTAGCTACGGCCTGGCAAAAGTGCACTGTCCAGCAGCATTTTGTCCAACCCAGTGGCCGTCCTACAAGCTGATCAGAAACATCTTTTCAATTATTTCTTTTTTTATTTTCTTCACCGTGAGTGATGTGTTACATTAGGACACTGCAGGAGAACACAGAGGGAACCTCAGCTTTCTCACATATGTGTTCTAGAGAAGATTCCCATCATGTTTGTATGTTTCGCATTAGTCCAAATTGATTAAAAGACTTAAAAAGATATCATAATGAACATTGTTTTATAACCTTTGATTAAACTACCTAACCCATACATCTCCCTGCATCATCTAATATTCTATAATTGTCTTAAGGACTGCCCAGTATTTCATTGTAAGAATTTGTCCGGATTTAATTTTTCGGTAACTTCAGAACTCAGCAACACCCATTCCCTTAAAACTAATGGGTAGCAAAGGCCTTGCCGGGTCAAAGAATGGCTTCTTTTTTTTTTTTTTTTTTTTCAAAAAAGGGTCTCATGTATCCCAGGTTGGCCTTGAACTCTCTATGTAGCCAAGGATGATCTTGAACTTCTGAGCCTCCTGCGTCCACTTCCCAAGTGCCCTAATGACAGGCATGGACTGCCACGCTGGTTTTATGGAGAGCTAGGGACTGAACCCAAGGATTCTTGAATGCTAGGCAAGTACTCTACCAACTGAACTAGATTTAGCCCAGAAAGCCACACTTTTAAAGGGGTCCAATTATTCTTCAGAGAGCCAGGCTGCGTGGGACCACACACTACCAGAGAGAATAAATGTGCTTATTTTCTTTCCCAGTTCTGTGTGCCATTGCTGTAGACACTGTTTAACGATAAACAGGTTATATCTTTGAAGGGGAAAAAAAATTGCCTAAGTAGTGTTGCAGTCTGCCAAATTTCAAGAGACTTTCCATGATCACAGATACTTGAAACATTTCAGAAATTCAGTTTATTCAAATGCTGATCCAACTCGTGAGTGAGACTCAGCAAAGACCAGGGTAAAACAAGGACAGGATGAGAAAAGGGACTGGGAAGGACTAAAATCTCCAAGCCATTTTTCCTGAAGCCTGAGGCAGAGGCATCTATCAGCGGAGGAGAAGGTATGTGCTCAGCCTGGCAGCTTTCCCACCCTCCCGTCTGAGAGAGCTCCCGGCCCAGCCTGCTGCAGAGCTAGCTCTGCCTCTACAATATTCATGGTGGCCAACCTCAGCAATGAAAGGTTTCTGTTCATCTCCTTCCCCCTCCATTCTATGGGCTTTCCCTCCTCCCTGCCTATCAGCAAGTTGGAATGACAGGTATTTAAAGTCAGTCTGTCATGCCTCAGCAGGTCCGCTGTGTAAATGACTGATTTCCTTGACATTCTAAACAGTTTGGTTTGCATGCGTGGAGAACCCAAAAGACCCCTCGACTGCCACTGTCTGCTTCACAGGGTAGCAGTGCTTTGGTATTGGAGGCAACGGGAGGGCTCTGAGCAGGTGGCAGTTTAAGACCAGGAAACAGTTTTATGATCCACAGATGTGTCTGAAATCTGCGTTTGAAATGACCTGTGGGTGGATTTCTGCAGCAACAAAGAAAAGACTTTCGGGGAGTGGCTTAAATTTATTTCCTTGCCAAGGTAGCATTAAAAAAAAAAAATCACTTTTTCCTGACAGGCTGGAGACCATGAAGTCCTTAGCAAATCTGAAAGATGGGCTTGGACCCTGCTCAGCATTGCAACAGGGGTAACAGACATCCCTCTAAGGAAGGTCTGCTCCCTTTTTTTTGCAAGTCTTGTTGCTAAAAATTCTCTTTTAGATGAATTATTAAAGCCAATTTCTGAAATAAGGACAATGCATATTTCTTCTTGAGTTCTTCTTTGACTCTGGCACGTGACATCCCGGTCAGCTGGTGGAAAGCAGAGAGGAGAGGCCAGTTGGGGACAGAGGAAAGGTACAGAAGTGAATAAACTGTTTTGTAGTCCCCAAATGTCCTGTGTTACCGTCCTGGCAGGAATGAAGATGTCCTAAAGAGACACTTGTGGCCCCTCCCTTTGGCTATCAGAAGGCTGAGCCTAAAATAACCCCAAGGAACTGGCATTTCCTCAGGAATCTCATGATGGGGGAGGGAAGGGCCGAAGCCTGTGCCAGCCACAGGGGGAGCTTGTCTTCCTGGAAGAGATTTCACAGTGTAGGCAACTTGTCAGAACACCTTGCGGGAAAAACTGGAGCCCAGACACTGAGGGTAGACAGGCCCACACCTTTACCTGTGCTGCTTAGCTCTTCAGAACTCTTGCTTTCTATTTAAGTCTGAGCCCCTTGTCAGAACCCCTAAGATAGACTTGGTTGGAGGAGTCAATGGGCCCCCTCCCCCTTCCCAAAGTAGCTGTTGAATACATCTCCTTTTTCTGCTTCTCATCATTGCTTGATGATTTCATTGGCTTATTGTGGACAGGTGGCCAAGCTTGGCTTGTTTGGGCTGCTGGGTCACAGGCTGGGACTCTAACAACTCTGGCACCACCTGCTTGGACCCTGTGGGGTGCACAAAGGTGTCTCTACTCATCTTGCAGAACTGCACAAACACACAGCTCTGTAAACCTCCGCTTCTCCTGTCCTAGTTAGGTGGAAATATTGAGCTTGTCAGAATTCCCTTAAGGAAGACAACTGTCCCTTGAGAGTAGGCATTGATCAGCTTGGAATGCCAAAGCAGAGGTTCTTTTTTATCAGAGGAGAGGACTTTGAATGGCTCCTGAAAGGCACTTGGTAGGAAAGGGGATGGAAGAGTTGAGCCAACATCAAGCCACAGTGCATAGAGGCCCCTGAGTGCTGAGGACAGGGGTGTGTGGTTTTTAGTTTACAGGCCTAAGGTGGAATGGGCACTACAGTCACCCCTCCCTCCATATCAAGCCCTCGGCAGCATCAACGGTTTATTTTTTTAAAGCATCAACGCCTTGGCAGATAAATATTCTCCCGTTTTTTTAGAATGCTTATAAAATTTATATCCCTTTTTGTACTACATGAATTTTGATAGAAATTATATAAAAAGAATTCAATGTGAACATGAAATTCACATCTTTGAGCTAGCCCTGGATGCCTCCTCCCAAGCAAGAACTTCCTGCTGGCACAGGGTCACCTGATGTCTTAGTCTGTATGTGATTCTGTAGCAAAGTGCCTTGGGATGGATAATGTACAAACAACAGAAAGTTATTGCTCACACTCCTAGAGTTCAAGATCAGAGTGCTGGCACGCTTGATGTGTGGTGAGACACTGTTGCTCATATAGTGACTTTGCTGTGACCACACATGGTAGAAGGGATGAAGGACTCCCTCGAGGCTCTCCCTCTTAATATCACCATGCTGGGGATTAAGTTCCAATAGATAAATGCAGTAGAGACTTGGGGGGGGGCACACAAACACTCGATACCTGGTGAGTCTGATTCTGGGTTTTAATCAGACAACTGAAGCCACATTACAGTGTATAATATGCTGGTCCATATTGTCCAGTTTAGAGGTGGGGATGCACATTGGACTTGCCTGGGGAACGTGTTAGACCCCACCGACACTCTGACAAAGTGCAGTAACTTGGCAAGGCAGCATTTACTTTTTTTTTTTTTTTTTTTTTTTTTTTTTTTTTTTTTTTTTTTTTTTTTTTTTTTTTGGTTTTTTCGAGACAAGGTCTCCATGTAGCCCCAGCTGTCCTGGAACTCGCTCTGTAGACCAGGCTGGCCTTGAACTTACAAAAATCCACCTGCCTCTGCCTCCCAAGTGCTAGGATTAAAGGCATGCGCCACCACGCCCGGCAGCATTTACTTTTGCAAAAAGTTCCTAGCTTGTTGTAAACAGAAAAAGTTCCCAGAAAACAATGCATCTTGGTCTGAACTTCCTTCAAGGCTGGCCAACTGATTAATACTTCAGTGACTGTGGAGAGTCTGAATGTAACAAATCCAGAGCCTATGTACATTTTATCTAAGGCCATATTTAGCCACAAACAGTCACCCCTTGCCTACCTGTGTTATGGCTTAACACTCTTGTGACTGAAAGGATGTATTAACAAAAGAAACAATTCACCACCAACCAAAGGGCTAAGAATGTCATCAGTGAGCATCTGAGACCCATAATAAGCCCCCAGCCCCTCACCTGCCTGCTTAATGTCTCTACCAATGTATTTGAAAGTGTCTTGATTTGTGACTTTTCTTTGTTCTGTAACTAGAAAATGGTAATGCAACTGTTACCACCCAGGAACATGGAATCTGTGTTCCCTGGCCAAGGTCATTCATATTTAGCTCCAGAATAAAATATCTCTTAACCCCTTTGAAGTGAGAGATATGCTTTGCGTAGACATTGTCATTCAGATTGAGAAAGCACACCAGGACAACTGGCCCTGAAGCATAAGGAAACAGGAAGCAAGGAAAAAGAATCTGACCTCTATAGAACAAGCATGTTTCTAGGCATGATGGCGCATGCCTTTAATCCCAGCACTGAGGAAGTAGAGGCAGGCAGATCTCTGTGAGATTGAGTCCAGCCTTGTCTACATAGTGAGTTCCTGATGGGCTGGGGCTATGGGGGACCCTGTCAAAACAAAACGAAAGAAACAACAGAACAAGAGAATACACTTGACATCTCCCCACCAGAGCCTGGGGGCTGGAAGGGTTGGGCAGCTCCTCGAAGCCCTGGATCAATAGGAGAGCAACCTCTCTCACAGACCCAGGGTTATTATATTTTTCTTTTTTAATGAATAAATATGTTTTTATTATTTTTTATTAGATATATTTTTGTACAAGATTATATTACTAATCAAATCTAGACCCAAGTGCTCCCACCTACACCCCCACCAACCACCACCCTCCCCTCCCCACCCCACCAGAGCTCATGCATTCTGCCAAACATTGCTTTTCATCTCTTTCTCAGTCTTTTCAAAATTCTCCATGTGGAAGTTGACTGTTTTGAGCAGAAGTTTACTTTCTTAGTCAGTTCTTTGATGAGGTCCTTTCTGTTGTTGTTGTTGTTGTTGTTTCCAATATGCATCACTCCCAACTACTTGGACAAAAGCTCCAGGGGCCGTGCACAAGAAATACTTACAACTAGGTAATTGGCACTAGCATCCACAGATGAGGGATACCATTCATCGTTTGTTTTTCTGGGACTGTGTTACTTCACTCAGCATGATATCTTCTAGCTCCATCCATTTACCTGCAAAGCTCATGATGTCATCTTTCTTTACTGCTGCATAGAACTCCATTGTACAGATGTACCACATTTTCTCTATCCACTCATCATTTGGGTTGGTTCCAGCTCCTTGCTATTGTGAAGAGAGCTGAAATAAACATGGCTGTGTTTATTTATCTCTGTGGTAGGATGAGGCTTGTGGGTACATACCCAGGAGTGGTATGGCTGGGTCAGGTGGCAAGTTCATTCTGAGTCTTCTAAGGGTTCTCCACACTGCTTTCCATAGCGGCTGTACAAGTTTGCATTCCCACCAGCAGTGGATGAGTGTTCCCCTTTCCCCACAACCTCTCCAGCACTTGCTACCATTTGTTTTCTTGATCCTAGCCAGGCTTATTGGAGTAAGATGATATCTTTTTTGTTTTGTTTTGTTTTGTTTCCTCTTTTGTTTATTTTTAAGGGATTCTACAATATAATAGCACAGTTGTTTTCAGATACATTGACATTACTCAGTTTACTGTACAATTAGGTAATTGGTGCATTTTTTTGGAGTGAGCCAAATTATTAAGCTTAAGCAATGAATGTAAGTAACATTCATGTAAAACCAATTTGCAAGTATCTATGTCCAAATTTTGAACAACCCAAGTTTCCCATAGTCCAGTTGGAGAAGCTTGTATGCACAAGCATGTTGATCAAATAGGAGTCCAGTCTATATTGCCGTAGTCTCATGATTCACCTCAATCTCTCCACAGTCCTTACATTCACCAACCTCCTCTTCCGCAAGTTGTTTACTAGGCTTTGGGAAAGGGGCACAAGTGGGTGAGAAGCAAAACAGTCTATTTTCTCTGGAGATGTCATTTTGGACTCTAGTCTGTTCAGGTTGATCCCCTTCATGGGTTGACATCTTATCCAGTGATACCTTTTTAATCCTACTAACAAAGCACAAGCAATTGGGTGTACAGGCATTTAAGCAGTATTAATTATTATGGCAAGCAAAGCTGTGAGCATAGACACAGATGCTTGGATGGTATGCTGATCCACAAACTGTGGTTTCTCTATAAAGATACATGGCTGCCACTGTTGCACAGTATCTCCAGGCAGTTGAGGTGTAGCTGATACTGATGGAGGAGTCTTGCTTGTCTCAGGGAGACCAATATTTTGCTGTATTGCTTTAGTGGCCTTTGGTAATGCTCTCTGGCATTTCAGAGGCCAGTTGTACATTAGCAAGTGACATCTCAAAACATTTTTTCATGCTCACACCAGGTCTTTGACAACAGGGACTTACCACCTTTCTCCTTGCATATATCCCACTTATAGGCAAAAGGCTTTTATAATTTGGGGGGCTTGGATCCTGTAGCCAACATCTCCTAGGCACAATAATTCATTGCTGATATCAGAGCTTTCCTGTACTAATATATTTTGCTTAATTACACAGCTTATAAAGACCTTACTATTGGGGCTGGAGAGATAGCCTAGAGGTTAAGAGCACTGACTACTCTTGCAGAGGACCTGGGTTCGATCCCCAGCACCCACATGGTGGCTAAAAACCATCTGTAACTCCAATTCCAGGAGAACTCCAGTTCCAGGGGAATCCGAGACCCTCTTCTGACCTCCATGGCATTACACAACATGGGTGCACAAACCTACATGCAGACAGTACATTCATACATGTACAAAAATAAATTTAAAAAAAATTTTAAAAAGACCTTACTGTTGAATTTGGCTCTAAATAGAGAATTATCCTTTAACAGTTCCTATGCCTATCAGTCAATTAAAAAAAGAGTAGTTATACCTGTTTTATAAGAAATTACCACTATAACAGTTGGCTCTAATTTACAGTTAGGGAATGACTTCAGTAGCATCATGTTTTCCTTTTTCCTATAAAGGGGAGAGGTAGGAAGGTTTCTCAGCATCTGGAAGGTAAACTTCATTAGAGCCCATTATAAACAGTTAACCCCAATAGAATTCAGAGAGATGCTCAATGTCTGTGACCCAGGCAGTCTGAGGTTCCTCTTTCTTTAATGTTCAGATGGGTCAACCTCTCTGCTGGCATTTCCCAGTCCATCCTGCACAGCCAAAAGTTGTACGTTTTCAGGCATTTAGATTGGTATTTTTACCTGTGAGAATATACAAATATCCTCCCATTGTTAGTTTCAAGATCTCAAAATTTAAAATTCATCAATAGGTTTGGAACACAGAGTTTTCCATTTGTATCCCAGAAGGGATACTACCCCACCTCCCACCTCACTCTTTTTGTTTTTTAAATTTTTATGTTTTGACCTATAGATGCCTAACTTGTATTACACATACCCATAAACAGGAGCCAAGGCATAAGTTTTCATTAAATTTACCCAAACTGTTTATCATTGACTGTATGCTACTTATTTGGGAAGTAAACTTAAACTTAATTCTTTTAAATTGTCCTACAAGTAAAAGAAAGTGTTACAATGTGATATTGTATAGCTCAGAAAAATATAGAGACCATTTGTGTACCTTAACCCCAAAGTTATTGTTGGAAGTTCAATACAAATTATAAATAAAACAATGAACATTTTATATTCCCAATTAGTTCAAATGTATTACCATTTTCACCAAAATCTACAACCGAATTTAACTAATCTAAACATTTCACTAAGCCGTAAAATATCCTATGATATGTGGACAAAGCTTGGGCAGAGTTGAGTACCTGCCAAATAAATTTTACCCAATATATACTTTGCTCAATAAAGCTATATGACTAGACTATGACTTCAGAGAAATCAAGTCCTTGAACTTATATGGTTTATTTTGTATTTCTGTGTAAATCTCTACTGAAATACCTCTCTATATAAATATAAGTTATTTTAAAGTATACCCTTTAAACTGCAAATTTTTTTTATATAAATTTTTTATGTCTTTTTGAGACAGAGTCTCCCTGTAGCCCCAGCTGTCCTGGAACTCACTCTGTAGACCAGGCTGGCCTTGAACTCACAAAGATCTGCCTGCCTCTGCCTCCCAACTGCTAGGATTAAAGGCCTGTGCCACCACACCTGGCCTAAACTGCAAATCTTACAAAGTGGATTAAATGACTATCTTCCTCCAAGCTCCTGGCCTTCTTCAGGCCTGGCATGAAAACCTGCTTTAAAGACTTTTCAGTATCTAGCTCCTATTTTTTTTTTATGAGTACAAGCATCCTTCATGTAAAACCAGTTTGCAAGCAGTTGTGCCCAAACCCACATAGAGCAAGTCTCCCACCATCCAGCTGGAGGGGCTTGTATGTAGAATCAAGTTGATCAAATAAGTGTCCAGTCTATATTGCTGTAGTTTTATGATTGACCCCAATCGCAGCCCCCTCTTCTGCAGATTGTTCCCTCAGCTTAGAAAAGGGGCTCAGGTGGACGAGAAGCAGAACAGTCTACTTTGTCTGGAGATGTTGTTTTGGACTCTGATCAGTTCTGGCTGTTTCCTTTCATGGGCTGACAGATTGTCCAGTAATAACCTTTCAGTCCTACTAATGAAGCACAAGCAATTAGATATATAGGTATTTAAACAGTGCTAATTATTATGGTAGGTTACTTTGGTATAGACACAGATGTTTGGATGGTGTGCTAATCCATGAATTATGTTTTTTTCTGTAAAAGATGACAAGGTCTTACTGTGGCTTATAACATCTCCTAATCACTAGAGGATGTAAGCTTGTGGCATCATCCATGAGTTATTCCTCCAAGGAGAGAGCTAATAGCCAAATAGATTTGGGATATACAGACATATGGCTGCCACTGCTGCACAGTATTTCCAAGCAGGTGAGGTGTAGCTGATGTTGATGGAGGAGTCTTGCTTGACTCAAGGAGACCAACATTTGCTTTATTGGTTTATTGGCCTTTGGGAACACTCTCTGGTATTCCAACTGTACACTTGCAAGTGTGGTCTCAATACATCTTTCCCATGCTTACATCAGGTCTTCGACAGCAGGGCCTTATCGCCTCTCTTCTTGCAGATATCCCAGTTTACAGGCAAGAAGCCTTTATCTTTTCAGGGGGGAGGGCTTGGATCTCCTGGCCAACATCTCCTTGGCCAAATAATCCATTGCTGATATCAGAGATCTCCTGTAATAATATATTTTGCTTACATGCACAACTTAAAGAGACTTTAGTATTATATTTGGTTCTGAATAGAGAATAATCCTTTTCACAGTTCCTATGTCTATTAGCCAATTAAAGAAATCAGTTTTACAAGATAGACAGACCTCTAGCCCAGTTAACCAAAAGAAAGAAGGAACAACTCCAAATCAATACAAGCCGTGATGAAAAGGAAAATATCACAACAGACAAGGAAAAGATCCAGGAAATCATACGGAAATACGTCAAAAACCTATACTCCACTAAGTTTGAAAACCTAGAAGAAATGGATGAATATCTGAAATCCTGGGACTCACCAAAGCTTGACCAAGAAGAGATCAGCAATTTAAACAGACACATAATATATGAAGAAATTGAGGATGTAGTAAGAAACCTCCCAACTAAAAAAAAGCCAGGCCCAGAAGGTTTCATGGCAGAATTCTATAAAACATTTCAAAAAGACCTACAACCATCACTACTGAAACTGTTTAGAAGAATACAATCAGAGGGAATTCTCCCAAATTCCTTCTATGAAGCCAGCATCACTCTATTACCAACACCAGGCAAATATACAACTAAAAAGGAGAATTATAGACCCATCTCCCTAGTTAACACAGAGGCCAAAATTCTAAACAGGATACTGGCAAATTGCATACAGACCCACATCAAGAAGATCATCCATCATGACCAAGTTGGATTCATACCAGAGATGCAGGGATGGTTCAACATACGAAAATCAATAAACATCATCAAACACATAAATGGAATCAAAGACAAAAACCACACCATCATCTCAATTGATGCTGAAAAAGCCTTTGACAAAATCCAGCATCCCTTCATGCTTAAAGTCCTAGAAGGAATTGGATTGGAGGGATCATTCCTCAATGTAATCAAAGCCATATACAGGAAACCCACAGCCAATATCATCCTAAATGGGGAAATGACAGAAACATTCCCTTTAAAGGTAGGAACTCGGCAAGGCTGCCCCCTGTCACCACTCCTCTTCAATATAGTGCTTGAAACATTTGTTAGAGCAATAAGACAAGAAAAGGAAATTAAAGGAGCTATAATGGAAAAGAAGAAGTCAAGCTATCCCTTTTTGCTGTGATATGATATATGATTTACTTAAGGGATGCCTAAAAACTCCACCAGAAAACCTTCTAGAAATATATTAACAACTTCAGCAAGTGGCAGGATACAAAATTAACCCTTAAAAAATCAATGGCCGGGGCTGGAGAGATAGCCTTAGCGGTTTAAGAGCACACGCTGCTCTGCAGAGGAACCCGGGTTCGATCCCAGCACCCACATGGCGGCTAAGAACTCTGTAACTCCAATTCCAGGAGAACTCCAGTCCAGGGGAATTCCGACACCTGCTCTTCTGACCTCGCGCAGTGCACGAACCTGTGCACAGACCTGCATGCAAGAAGAAAATTATACACATACAAAAAATAAATAAAAAAATAAAAAAAAAAAAAAAAAAAAATTAAAATCAATGGCCTTTCTTTACACCAAGAACAAGCAAACTGGAGAAAGAATTCAAAAAAGATCTTCCCACTCACAAATAGCCTCAAAAAACAATACAAAATACTATAGAACAACCTAGCCAAAGACACCAAGGATCTCTATAACAAAAATTTTAAACCTTTAAGGAAAGAAATTGAACAGGACATCAGAAGATGGAAAAAACCTCCCATGCTCTAGGATTGGGAAAATTAATATGTGTAAAAATGTCCATTCTACCAAAACTCTTGTACAGATTTAATGTAATGCCAATCAAAATCCCCAAGAGTTTTCTTCACGGGCTTGGAAACAAAGTCCTTAAATCATTTGGAAAAAAAAAGACCCCGAATAGCCAAAACAATCCTTCAGCAAGGAAAAAGATCTACACAGGGGAGATCTCTATACCACACTTCAAATTATACTACAGGGCTATAGTCATAAAAAACAGCCTAGTATGGTGTACGGAAAAAAACAGACCTGTTGACCAATGAAACAAACGAAGTTTCAAACTTGAGCACATAAATTCAGCCATCTTATATTTGACAAAGGGGGCCAAGAAGACACAATGGAGGAAAGACAGCATCTTTCAGCAAGTGGTGTTGGCAAAAACTGGATCATCACCTGTAGAAGAATAGAATAAACCCCCCTACCCTCACCCTGTATAAAAGTCAAACTCCAGATGGATCAAAGACTCAGCGTGAAACCCAAACTCTTGAAGGCAATAGAGGAGAAAGATTGGCATCAGACTACAAGACATAGGCGTAGGAAAAGACTTCCTAAATCAGCAAACAGCATCTGCACAAGAATTAAGATCGACAATTGACAAATGGGACCTCTTAAACTCAAAAGCTTCTGTACATCAATAAGAAACAATAACAGGAAGTGAAGAGAAATCCCACAGAGTGGAGGAGTGTCTTACCGGCAGGAGGTCCTTTACATCTGACAAAGCATTGATTTCCAGATATATAAACTACCTCAAAAAAACAAAAAAACAAAGAAAAACAAATGACCCACTCAAAAGATGGAGCAAAGAACTGAAAGAGACTTCACAAGTGGGAATTGGAGATGACTGAGAAACACCTTAAGAAGTGTTCAACATCACTAATCATTAAGGAAAGCAAATCAAAACAACTTTAAGATATCATCTTACTCCAATAGTGAAGGTGCGCTAGGATCAAGAAAACAAATGATACCAAGTGCTGGAGAGGTTGTGTGGGGAAAGGGGAACACTCATCCATGCTGGTGGGATGGAAACTCGTACAGCCACTATGGAAAGCAGTGTGGAGAACCCTTGGAAGACTTGGAATGAACTTGCCACCTGACCCAGCCATACCACTCCTGTGCATGTATCCACAAGACTCCACCCCACGACAGAGATACATGACGTCCATGTTTATTGCAGCTCTCTCTCACAATAGCTAAGAGGATGGAACCACTCCAAAAGCCCCAAAACTGATGAGTGGATAGAGAAAAATGTGGTACATTCTACCAATGGAGCTTCCTATGCAGGTCAGAAAAGAAAAGTGACATCAAGCTTTGCAGGAAAATGGCTGGAGATACAGGACATCATGCTGAGTGAAGTAACACAGTCCCAGAAAGGCAAACGATGAATGGTATCCCAACTCTGTGGATGCTAGTGCATTACCTAATTGTAAGTATTTCTTGTGTAGGCCCCCTGAGCTTTTTGTCCAAAGCAGTTGGAGTGATGCATATTGGAAACAACACCACCAACAACAACAACAGAAAGACAGAATCAAAGAACTGACGAAACAGTGAAATTGCTGCTCAAAAACAGTCAACTTTCCATCATGGGAATATTGAGAAAGACCAAAGAAAGAGATGAAAAATGCATATTTGGCAGAATGCATGACTCTGGTGGGGTGGGCGAATGGGGGGGGACACGGGGTCTAGATTTGTTTAAAAAATAAAAATAATTTATGTGAAAAAAAATAAAATAAGAAAAAAAAGCAGTTTTACCAGTTTTATAAAGAGATTACCTCTATAAAAGTCAGCTCTAATTACAGTTAGAGATGATTTCATTACCACCATGTTTTTCTTTGTTCTATGAAAAAGAGGTAAGGAAGTCTCTCATATTAAAACTTTGTGGCACCTAGAAGGTAAAGTTCATTAGGATCACTAAAAACAGTTGTCACACATAATGGTCCCTCCAGAATGTTTGATGCCTTGCAGTCTGAGGCTTTTCTTCCTTTTAAGTGTTAAGAATGGGCCAACCTTCTCTGCTGCGCTATTTCTTGGTACAAAACCTAACACGAATAAAGACGTATCTTTTCTTTATCTCAGTCCATTAAGTTGTGAGTTTTGACCTGTGGGAACATACAAATCTTTTTCCATAGTTAGTTTTTAAGATTAAATTGAAAGTTTTTGACAAAAAGTTTAATATATAACTGTATCCCCCTTTTTTTATTTTAGGTTTTTTATTTTTTTTGACCCATGATCTCAAAAAAGGCAGTTGTAGTACACATACCTATAGGCAGGAATCAAGGTGTAAATTACATTAGAATTTATCCAAAGCTGTTTGGGTGACTGTATGTTGTTAATTTGGGAAGCAACTTAATTCCTTAAGTTAAATTATCCTACAGCAGTAAATAGAGAATGTTATGAGATGACACTGTTTAACATATAATATATAGAGAACATTTATATATTTAATCCCAAAGCTATAGTTATATAAAGATTTTTAGTAAAATACCATGTAATTTTGAATAAATATACCAATGTAATTTTTAAATTAAAATAATGCACATTAATAAAATATAGTCCATGTCCCCTCTCCCACCCCTCCCACCCTCCTGGCTCACCATTACACTTCATTTTTCTGACTGCAGTCTTTTGTTTTTTTTCTTTTAATATGCATCCCTTCCATAAGAAATATTTACAAATGGGTTATGGATGCTAGTATCCACAGATGAGGAATACCATTTGTCATTTGTTTTTCTGCGGTACTGTGTTACTTCACTTAAATAAATATCTTCTTCTCCATCCATTTACCTGCAAAGTTCATGATGTTGTCTTTTTTTACTGCCTGCATAGAACTCCATTGTGTACATGTACCCACATTTTCTCTATCTACTTCATCAGTTTGAGGGGCACTTGGGTGGTTCCAGCTTTTTGCTATGATGAACAGAACTGCAAATAAATATAGGCTTGTGCAGTATATTTCTGCAATAAGATGGAGTCCTTGTGGGTATATACCGAGTGGTATGACTGGGTCAAAAGGGCAAGCTTCTTTTGAGTCTTCAAGGGTTTCTCCACATTGCTTTCCATAGTGGCTTGTACATTCCCACGCACAATGGATGAGGGTTCCCCTTTCCCCACAACCTCTCCGACACTTGGTATCTATTTGTTTTCATAGATCCTGAGCCAGTCTTTATCAGAAGGTGAGTGTAATATCTTAGAGTGGTCCTTAATTTTGCATTTCCCTAATTATTAGTGACGTTGAAAAGTTTTTAAGATGTTTCCTCAGCCATCTCTAATTCCTCCTCTGTGAAGTCTCTATTCAGTTGTTTTGCTCCATCTTTTGAGTGATTCATTTGTTTTCTTTTTTCTTTGATTTTTTGAGTAGTTTTTTATACTCTGGAAATTAATGCTTTGTCAGATGTAATCTACAGTGAAGGTTTCCTCCCACTCTGTGGGTTTCTCTTCACTTCCGTTTATTGTTTCTTTGATGTACAAAGCTTTTGAGTTTAATGAGGTCCCATTTGTCAATTGTTGATCTTATTTCTTGGCAGCTGCTGTTTGATTAAGGAAGTCTTTCCTATGCTTATGTCTTTTAGTCTGCTGCAAGTTTTTTCTTCTATTACCTCCAGAGTTTTGGGTTTAACATTGAGGTCTTTTATCCATCTGGAATTGACTTTTACAGGGGGAGAGGTAGGGGTTTAATTTTTCAATTTTTCTAAGTGGTGATCCAGTTTTGCCAACACCACTTGCTGAAGATGCTGTCTTTTCCCTCCGTTGTGTCTTCTTGCCCCCTTTCTGCTGTACCTGAGTGGGGCGAAATATGTTTGTACTCAGGTTTTGGATCTTCGTTTTATTCCATTTCAAACTGGTCTGTTTTGTGCCAGTATCAAGCTGTTTATGAACTATAGCCCTGTAGTATAATTTGAAGTCTGATATGAGATCCCTATGTATTGCTCTTTAGCTCAGGGTTGCTTTGGCTAATTCGGGGTCTTTTTTTTTCCAAATGAAATTGAAGGATTTTTTTTTTCCAAAAGCCTGTTTGAAGAACTTGGGGGATTATGTGATTGGATTTATTAAATTGTATACGAGTTTGGGTAAATGGACATTTTTACTATATTATATTTTCCCAATCCATGAGCATGGGAGGTTTGTCCATCTTCTGATGTCTTCCTCATTTCCTTCTTAGGGGTTAAAATTTTTTTGTAGGATCCTTTGATTCTTTTGGTTATGTTTTGTCTCTCTCATAGGTTTATTTTGTTTTTGAGGCTATTGTGAGTGGGAAGGTCTCCTTGCATTTTTCTCTCAGTTCTTGTTGTTGGTTGAAAGAAAGGTTACGATTTTTTAAGATTTTATTTTGTATCCCTGCCACTTTGCTGAAGCCTATTAATCTTTTCGGATTTCTGGTGGAGTTTTTAGCATCCTTAAGTAGACAATCATATCATCAGCAAAAAGGATAGCTTGACTTCCTCTTTCCCAATTAGAACTCCTTTAATTTTCCTTTTTTTGCTTTATGCCCTAGCAAAGGGTTTCAAGAGCACTAATATTGAAAAGGAGTGGTGACAGAGGGGCAGCCTTGCCAAGTACCTACCTTTAAGGAGAATGCTTCCTGTCATTTCCACTTTAGGAATGATATTGGCTATGGGTTTCCTGTATATGCCTTTGATTACATTGAGGAATGATCCCTCCAATCATCCATTCCCTCTAGGATAAACATGAAGGGATTGTTGGATTTGTCAAACGGCTTTTTTTCAGCCGCTCCATTGGAGATGGTGTGTTTTTGTCTTTTAGTCCCT
The DNA here is from genome assembly GCA_009823505.1 of Rhizomys pruinosus. Lineage (NCBI taxonomy): Eukaryota > Metazoa > Chordata > Mammalia > Rodentia > Spalacidae > Rhizomys > Rhizomys pruinosus. The sequence continues at coordinate 4,991,946 of VZQC01006589.1, forward strand.
TTATAATCGCTTGATGATATTTATTGATTTTCATTGTTGAACACCCTGCATCTCTGGTATGAATCCAAACTTGGTCAATGCTGGATGATCTTGATGTAGGTCTGTATGTGATTTGCCAGTATCCTGTTTAGAATTTGGCCTTCTGTGTTCATTAGCGAGATGGGTCTGATAGTTCTCCTTTTTTGTTGTATATTTGCCTCTTTGGGTAGTAGTGTGATGCTGGCTTCATAGAAGGAACCTGGAGAACTCCTTCCTTTGTATCCTTCTAAGACAAACATACTGAGTAATAATGGTTGTAAGTTCTTTTTGAAAGTATTTTAATAGAATTCTGCGTGTGAAACCATTTGGGCCTGGGCATCTTTTGGTTGGGAGGCTACTTATCCTACATCTTTTAATTTCTTATATATTATGGGTCTGTTTAAGCGTCCCAAATAACCTACTTCTTCGGTTGACTTTGTTGATTCCAGGATTTCACAATTACTTACTACCATTTCTTCTAGGTTTTCAAAACTTAGTAGAGTATAAGTATTTGAAAGTATTCCCATATGGTTGTCCAGATCTTTTCATTGCTGTTTTTTGTGTTTTCCCCTTTCATCACAGTTCTATTGATTTGGAGTTGTTACCTATCTTTTTTTTTTTTTTTTTTTGGTTTAACTGGTCTAGAGGTCTGTCTTACTGTTTAATTTCTCTCAAAGAATCAACTTTTGGATTCATGATTTTTTTTGTAGTTGTTTTTTTTTTTTTTTTTTTTTTTTTTTTTATTTTTTTTTTTTTTTTTTTTCGCCACTGACCTCTGAAACCTCGTTCCTCCTGCCTCTGTCCTTTCAGCAAAATCCTACCTGTGGGCACCACAACCACTGGCGATTTTTTTCTTTTTTTTTTTCTTGATTTTGTTGATTATTTCTTGTCTTTGTCTGCTGCATTTAAGGGTTCATTTGTTGTTGTTCTAAAGTATTTTTAGCTGCCAGATATTAGATCATTAATTCTGATGTGCTTGCTTGCTCTGTTTTTTTTAATGTAGGCACTTAAAGCGCATTAAACTTCCCCTCTTAGGACTGCTTTTTAAAGTGTCCCATAGATTTTGCTGTGTTTGTATTATCATTGTTCATTCAGTTCAGGAATGTTTTTTATTTCTTTCTTTATTTCTTTCTTGACCCATTCATTATTCAGGAGAGTGTTGTTTAGTCTCCATGTGTTCTTGTAGGTTGTGAGGAGTTTATCCTGGTGTTGATATTGAGTTTTATTGCACTGTGATCTGATAGAATGCATGAGATTATTTCAATCTTTTTGTATTTGTTGAGTTTTTTCCTGGGTCCCAGTATATGGTCTATTTTGGAGAATGTTCTGTGGGGTGCTGAGTAGAAAGTGTATTCTCCGGTTTTTGGGTGAAATATTCGATAGATGTCTGTGAGTTCCATTTGGTGTATTGTGTCATTCAGTTCAGATGTCTCTCTGCTTATCCTTTGTCCTGTTGATCTGTCTAAAGGACTTAGTGGGGTATTGAAGTCCCCTACTATTAGTTTGCTGGGGTTAATCTGTGCCTTGAAATCCTGAAGAATTGCCTTTATAAAGTTTGCTGCACTGGTGTTTGGTGTGTATATATTCATGTTTGTCAGATTTTCATTGTCATTTGTTCCTTTAATAAAGATGTAATGGCCCTCTTCATCTCTTTTAATTTCTTTTGTTTTAAAATCTATTTTGTCTGATATTAGAATAGCGACACCTGCTTTCTTTTTGGTACCATTTGCTTGGAATATTTTCTTCCATCTCTTCACCTTAAGTTGGTGCCTATCCATAAAATTGAGATGGGTTTCTGGTAGACAGCATATAGATGGATTTTGTTTCCTAATCCATTCTCCCAGTCTATGCCTTTTGATTGGGGAGTTTTGCCCATTAATATTTAAGGTTATGATTGAAAGATAGATGTTGCTTCCTTTCACCTTATTATCCATTGGGACTTTTAGTCTCTGATTCTACTCCTATGGTTATGTTTTTATTAGTTTATTTTCCTAGATGCTTGAGGATAGTTGCTCCTCTCTTCTGCCCTTTGAATTGCTTCAAGTACTTTATGAAGAGTTGGCTTTTCTGGACATGTATTCTATCATCTTGTTTATATCATGGAAGATTTTTCTCTCTCCTTCAAATATAGTCGACATTTTTGCTGGGTAAAGTATTCTGGGTTGGCATCCATAGTGCTTTAACACTGGGAATGCTTTGCTTCATGTTCTTCTTGCTTTCATGGTTTGCACTGAGAAGTCAATTGTAATTCTGATGGGTTTCCCTTTGTATGTGACTTGTTCTTTTGTGGCCTTCAGAATTTTATCTTTGTTTTGGGCATCTAGCATTTTAACTATGATATGGCGTGGGAAGTTTCTTTTCTGATCTTGTCTATTTGGAATCCTATATGCTTCTTGTATTTGTATGGGTTTGTCTATTTTTAGTTTGGGGAAATTTTCATCTATTATTCTGTTGAAGATCTGATCAATACTATTCTCTTGAGCTTCTTCTCCTGCCTCTATTCCAATGATGTGGAGGTTTGATCTTTTCATAGTGTCCCATATTTCCTGGTTGTTCCACTTTTGTGTATTTTTAAATTTTTCATATTCTTTATTTGAGCTTTTTAGTTGCTCCGTGTTATCTTCCAGATCTGATATTCTTTGTTCTGCTTCCTCCATTCTACTTCTGAGGTTTTTTTCCTTTCCTTTCTTCTTGATTGGATTCTATTTCCTTTTTCATTTCATCCTAAGATTTCTTTAGTATTTCCACTTCCTTTTGAAGCTTCTCAATCTCTTCTTGGTGCTCCTTACTTTGTTGGTTGGCTTCCTTTTTCAGTGTTTCTACTTCCTTTCGGAGTTTTTTTTTTTTTGCTCCCTCTAGTTCTTTCTGGAGTTTGTCATTCTGTTCCTTTAGTTCTTTCCGATGTTTGTCATTGTATACCTCTAGATCCTTTTTGAGTTTTTCATTCTCTCTCTTTAGTTCTCTGAATTCTTCTTTATTTTCTTTAATTTCTCTGCAGGTGTCTGCAATTATTCCTCTAAGATCTGTTTCTTGGGTCACCTCCATGGAGATTCCATTATAGTTATGTCCTACAGGGTCGGTAGAGCTTGGTGCGGAATTATCCTGCACCTTTCCCATGTTGTCCCTTCGTTGGGTCCCTGGCATTTGGGTTTCCCTTTTGTGATTCAAATCACAAATGTCTTTTCACTGTGTTGAAGGCTGAAGGCTTGTTTTGTTTTGCTTGCCTCCTTCCGATGCTTTTTTTCCCCCTCCTTGTTTATGGAGTGTTGACTTGTCTAGGTATCAGGCTTTCACTTTTGTTTATATATTGGATATTGGAAGTCTAAGTCACTCTTCCTCTTTCCTGTTCTGAGGGTTCCCCCCCCAAATCAACTTGGATACTCTCTTCTCAATTCCAGTTGGCAGGGGGGGGGATATGCCTGACTTAGCCCACATTCCAGATGGTCCTAGCAAGCAAGGCTGGAACCTGAGCCCCATCTCATGGCCTCACTATGGCACCAGAGCCAGACCCAGAGCCAGAGTGGCTTCCAGCTGCAAGGGGGAAGGGCGACCAGCCTGGGCAACCACACCCTGCAAGGGTTTAGCGCTCAGACTTATGCCTGCCAGCCACCAGCCCCGCTGCCACAAACCAGCAAATCAATTGTCCAGCACCCCAAGAGTCAATCTGTTCTTAGTTCTACCTGACTGGAGCAGCGCCAGGCTCCTATCCGCATTCCAGATGATCCTAGCAAGCAAGGCCGGAACGTGAGTCCCCCACACGGCCTCACTATGGCACCAGAGCCAGACCCAGAGCCAGAGCGGCTTCCAGCTGCCGTAAGATGATATCTTAAAGTGGTTTTGATTTGCATTTCCTTAATGATTAGTGATGTTGAACACTTCGTAAAATGTTTCTCAGCCATCTCTAAAATTTTTTTTATTTATTTATTTTTTATGTGTATGAATGTATTGTCTGCATGTAGGTCTGTGCACCCCTGTCATGCAATGCCACGGGGGTCAGAAGAGGGTGTCAGATTCCCCGGGAACTGGAGTTCTCCTGGAATTGGAGTTACAGATGGTTCTCAACTGCAATGTGGGTGCTAGGGATCGAACCTGAGTCCTCTGCAAGAGCAGTCAGCACTCATAACCGCTAGGCCATCCCTCCAGACCCTCAGCCATCTCTAATTCCTCACTTGTGAAGTCTCTGTTCAGCTCTTTGCTCCATCTATTGAGTGGGTCATTTGTTTTCTTTTTTCTTTATTTTTTGAGTAGCTTATATATTCTGGAAATCAATGCTAAATCAAATGTTTCTGTGGTAAAGGTTTCATCCCAATCTGTGGAGTTTCTCTTCACTTCCGTGATTGATTCTTTTGATGTACAGAAGCTTTTGACTTTAATGAGGTCCCATTTGTCAATTGTGGACCTTAATTCTTGCACAGCTGCTGTCTGATTTAGGAAGTCTTTTCCTATGCCTATGTCTTGTAGCCTGCTGCCAACTTTTTCTTCTATGGCCTTCAGAGTTTGGGGTTTCACGTTGAGGTCTTTAATCCATCTGGAGGTGACTTTTGTACACAGGGAGAGGTAGGGGTTTAATTTCATTCTTCTACAAGTGGTGATCCAGTTTTGCTAATGCCACTTGCTGAAGATGCTGTTTTTTTCTCCATTGTGTCTTCTTGGCCCTCTTGTCAAATATGAGATGGCTGAAATTGTATGTGCTCAAGTTTGGATCTTCAATTTTGTTCCATTGGTCAACAGGTCTGTTTTTGTGCCAGTACCAGGCTGTTTTTATGACTATAGCCCTGTCATATAGTTTGAAGTCTGATCTAGAGATCCCCCTGTATTGCTCTTTTCACTCAGGGTTGTTTTGGATATTCAGGGTCTTTTGTTTTTCCAAATGAAATTAATGACTTTTTTCCCAAGCCTGTGAAGAAACTCCTGGGGATTTTAATTGGGATTGCGTTAAATTTATACAAGAGTTTGGGTTGAATGGACATTTTTACTATGTTAATTTTCCCAATCCATGAGCATGGGAGGTCTGTGCATCTTCTGATGTCTTCTTCAATTTCTTTCTTCAACGGTTTAAAATTTTTGTTGTAGACATCTTTGGTGTCTTTGGATAGGTTTATTCCTAGGTATTTTATTGTTTTTGAGGCTATTATGAGTGGGAAGTTCTCCTTGAATTCTTTCCTCAGTTTCTTGTTCTTGGTGTAAAGAAATGCTACTGATTTTTCTAGGTTAATTATCCTGCCAGCTGAAGCTGTTAATCATTTCTAGGAAGTTTTAGCATCCCTTAAGTAAACAATCATATCATCAGCAAATAGGGATAGCTTGACTTCCTCTTTTCCAATTAGTACTCCTTTAATTTCCTTTTCTTGCCTTATTGCCTTGGCAAGTGTTTCAAGCACTATATTGAAGATGAGTGGTGACAGGGGGCAGCCTTGCTGAGTTTCTACCTTTAAAGGGAATGTTTCTGTCATTTCCCCATTTAGGATGATATTGGCTGTGGGTTTCCTGTATGTGGCTTTGATTACATTGAAGAATGATCCCTCCAATCCAATTCCTTCCAGGACTTTAAGCATGAAGGGATGCTGGATTTTGTCAAAGGCTTTTTGTGCATCAATTGAGATGATGGTGTGGTTTTTGTCTTTCAGTCCATTTATATGCTTGATGATATTTATTGTTTTTCGTATGTTGAACCATCCCTGCATCTCTGGTATGAATCCAACTTGGTC